>VZRE01008513.1:122779-200620 GCA_013396775.1 Cephalopterus ornatus | reverse complement strand
GTTTTTTTTTTTTTTTTTTGCTTGCTTGCTTTTATCGAAATTACAACAAATGTCAAATTAAAGGAGTAAGGTTTAATTTCATTTCAATGTCATGGTATTTTCTTCTTAACCATTTTGAACTTAAAGGGCACAGTAATAGAAATACTATACACTAATTTTAAAAAGGAAAATCTTTTCAAATCTAGTGATGAAAACTGAGGAATAGATATAGATACATTTCTGTCAGTATGACAAAAGGATATGTTTCAAGGGAATATTCAATATATTGTTTTGATATACAATCAAAAGTTGTCATGACTGAAAATTGCTTGCTGCTAGGTCAGACATGTACAGCAATATATTTTTGTGACAGACATTCTAAACCAGTTCTTTCCTACTGCAGAATTACTTCTCTATTTCTTAAAGGTGTTTGAGTAGCAGAGTTATAATAACATTAAAACAAGAACTTACAAGAAATGCACTGTGCAAAACCATGACCTATTAATGATTTCTTTTTCTAAATGATAGATAACTATGTATATTCCATGACTTTATGGTTCCAGACAATCCCCTGTGCCAATAGAGCTTTTAAAGTACGCATAAAACAGCTTAGGAAAGAATCAACCATTTGAAAAGGTACACCTGCCACAATCACTTTTCCAACAGTTCTTCTCACCTGCTAACACAGCAAAGGAAACAGAGCATGGCTTCAGGAAAAATAGGCAAGAGTGTGGATGTAATGTGGAAGTATCTCTGTCCAGCTGTAACTGTAGAACTTGGGAGCTACTGCAATTTAAAGGAGCTATTAGACACTTCTCTAGAACAATACTGCATCACTGAACTGAGTATGTCCCGGTGTGCTTTATGTCATCTCTGCACACATACCCTAAGGCGCTACCACTCATCTGAGCCCAAAGTTTTGCCAGTTAAAACAAAATCTTTATTTCATTCTTTGGAAATTCTGCACTAGAAAAATACCAGAAATATTATCTGGTATGAAGGAAAATGAGATCTATTCTCATCTTCAGCCTCAGAATGCATAATTTCTATAAACTCCCACAGAAAAAAAAGATACTAGAGTGGTAACAGTACTCGTGTTTATAAAACAGTATTGCATGAAAGCTATAAGGCTCAGTGATACCTGACATTATTCTGATCTTTAGAAAAATCAATACAAGCAAATTAAATAAAACTCTGAATGGATTTTGACTTTGTAAATATTGAGACTTTCAACACTGGTCATCTGTCTCTGCCCTCCTCTTAAATCACTACCCCACCTTCTTCTCCATCCCCATATTTTTGCCAGTCAATTGAGATAATTGAAAAACAAGGAATTGTTTTTCAATGAGCCCTTCGACTAAATAATGCTTTGGTAACCAAACCCCAAGAAAATAAGCATTGCAATTCTGCACTGTTCAATTACTTGCTGAACTGGTTTGGCTGAAACCAAGACCAAGAGGTTATCTGTTTTTATATTGCTAATTATCATACCTGCATGGTTTCATTGAGATTTCTAATGTAATGAAAAAATTATAATTTAAAACCTCTCCATATTCATCTAGTAGATCATTATTAATTAATGGAAGATTATGAAGGTAAATGGATTTAAGTGAAGACTCTTATGGGTTTCTTCACCTGGTTTTAGTTATGTTATTATAATTTCATTCTTTCTCAGAAGAAAAATGAAGTTGTGTTATTCCCTTTACAGAACTTACAAATTTACAAAACTAGCAATTCATCTGAAATTTTCAGAGGGGGCTTCTAATACTAAGTAAGTTTCTAAAATGTTGTTCACTAAATTCTGGTGAACTGGAATAACAAGTGTTATTCTACTGCCTATCAATAACGTTTCTCCCTTCAGAGGGAAAGTGCTGTTTGGGATGCAATATATTTAAAGTTGGAAATTTTCTTAATTCCAGTTATTATATTTCATAGGTTTTTTTTTAATTGATGCAATATCTGCATCAAGTGACTGAGGTTTCAGTGAAAGTAGGTCCTTATTAGTAAAACAGCCACAACCAAGTATCAAAACTTCACGACCCACCTTCCATAGGAAAGGCCAAGAGAAACTGGGGAAAACTCCAGGTGATACAAATACGTTTGTTTGGGCATAAGAGCAAAAGCGTTTGGGCCATGAAGGGCTGGATTGTCCAGCACCACAGTGACCTCAAGCCTTTCATCCATAGGATTAGTGATGGGAATATTAATTCCAACAGAATCCTAGAAAGAAAAAAAAAAAACAAAACACCCAAAATTAATTATGAGCCATTACATGTAAAAGATATTTCACAAACAAGTGTAAGATGCTTAATCATAATTTACATTTATGCAAATCCAGGCTGTGCCTTTGTCTGATGTGTGAAGTAACCCAAAAAAAAGACAAGTTGCAGCAAGAAACATTTCAGACAACCTTCAAATTGTAAACTCTTTAAATCCATAAATAAGGAAAAGTTTAAGTCTTCTTGGCTCGTCTCCATTCTAACAAGCTACTTCACCTTCTAGGACATGGCCAAGGTTTGCCAAAATATACCTTTCAAGCTCATCTAATTTAATCTCAATCAGGTAAAAACTCCAAGCTGTCTCCCAACAGCCAAGCATAGACAATTGAAAATGTCCACTTTGCAAGCAGGCAAATGGTTCAGGATGAATTCTGTGGGATCTGTTCCTCTTAATTTATATATTACATCATAACACTTGACATTAAAATAGCGCCACCACAATAAATATTCCCTCTCTTGGTCTGTTAGGCCCTTTCCCTCACTGGAGATCTCCATATCTTTGTTTAAAGTGTATGAACACTTCAAGAAAGGGCCATCTTTCCTCGACCATCTGGAAAACATGGATACTATTAAAGATGCATATAAAATTCTAGTTACTACAATAAAAGGGAGCCAAAGCTTAGCCTGATTAGATAAATGTGTGCACTTTAGATGTGGAACACCTTTAATACGAGCAGGAATTGGGCAGAAGCAGCTCACTCTGCACAGCTCCTACATTTCAGCAGGGTTCCAGTGGCCCCCTTCTTTACTGTAAGGTTAAAAATAGTGCAAATTCAATGTACCCTGTGTGTGTAAATATCAATAAACTTTAGGGAAAAAAACCACTTTAAACAGGCCAGAAGGAATATATTAATGAAGAACACTGCAATAATCCAGGAGGTATACCGACAGTTCTCTTCATATATAGAGATACACGTATATCTCAATATATCCATGTGTTCTGTTCATATAAATTCATCTATAGAAAATACATAAAATACAAAAAGAAAGATATGTATTTATTTCTCTGTACCTATATTTCTGTCTATCCCTATTTTGATCTCTTTCTTTTGCTCTAACCAAGCAGTTGATTTCAAAATGCATGGGTTTGGGGTTTTTTTTAACATAGAGTGATTTGTTTCTCACAGCACAGTTTTTCCATTTACTTTTTTGTAAAAAGTAAATAATTCAAATTGTAATATGAGGAGAAAAAGATAAAATATCTATTAGAAATAATAATACACTAAAAAAATGAATATGAAATAGTTTTATGACTCCACACAGAGCTGCCTTACACTGCTTTAAGCCTGCCTATAATTTGGTAAATTTCTATATATTTACATTTATAGACAATGACTACTGAAACATACATAAAACACATTTAATGTTCTACAGATGGCAAGATTATACCAACAATTTAAATCATTTAAGTGCCTTGCATCAGTAAAATGGGATTTAAATTTGCCATAAAATACTTTAAAGCTCAGATTAATAGTTTTTACTGGTGTAAACAAGTTTCTAAATCTATCTACCATTTTATTGCTAAAAGCTTCATAACAATTTTATAGTAAAACATCTACATGCTGTGTTGAAGAAATACTTTTACAGTAAAAAGGAAATATTGGACAGCTGATTTAGGAAAAAAAGCAGTAACTATCAAAGAAATCTTTGTAATCTTTTACACAAAGGAAATTTTGTACTGACAGAGTTAGCAAAATGGAAAACAGTGTTCTCTTGCCAGTCTAAAGGAATGCCTAAGATTATGTTTTTCCCTGGAATTTCCCTGGAATTGCCATACAAATTTCAAAGATCTGCTATTTCATGGATGGCAATAAGAGTAGATGTATATTTATCAGTAGAATTTATGTATATATTTCATACTCCATTCTCTGTTGGCAAGGAAAACCTCCATCCTCTGTTAGACTTGGAGGGAAATATAGTTAACAAAGATGAGGAGAAAGCTGAGGTACTCAATACCTACTTTGCCTCAGTTTTTACCAGTAAGACAGGTGGCCCTCAGGACAACTGGCCTCTGGAGGTGGTAAACAGAGATAGGAAGCCAAATAGCCCCCTTGTACTCCAGAAGGAAATAGTTGGTGACTTACTGAGCCACCTGGATCCTCACAAGTCTATGGGACCAGACGGGATCCATCCTAGGGTGATGAGAGAGCTGACAGAAGAGCTCGCCAAGCCACTCTCCATCATCTTCCAACAGTCCTGGCTCACCGGGGAGGTCCCATATGATTGGAAATTGGCGAATGTTACCCCAATCCACAAAAAGGGCTGCAAAGCTGACCCTGGCAACTACAGGCCTGTCAGCCTGACCTCGGTGCCTGGCAGGGTTATGGAGCAGATCATCCTGGGTGCAATCACACAGCACCTACAGGATGGACAAGGGATCAGACCCAGCCAGCACGGGTTTAGGAGGGGCAGGTCCTGTCTGACCAACCTGATCTCCTTTTATGATCAGGTAACCCACCTGGTGGATGATCATCAACTGGTGGATCATCAACTGATCACTTGTGACATTATCCCTGTTTGCTGAAATATTTTCCTGACATATTTTATAACAAAGATTTTTACATCATCCCTTCCTCTATAACCTTCCTTGAGCAACTGTACCTTAATTATTTAAGTCCACAACATGCAATTTTATGTTTTATTAGCTTACACCACACCGAACTATCAGCTAATCTCTTCTAAGTTCAACAAGGTAATTTACAGGAAGATGGGCACATTCTACAGCGACTGTGCATAACAATTCTCTGTGTTGGAACTTCAGTAATAATCCTATTCTAACCATCAGCAGGTGTCAATAAAAGCACTTCCTGGTCAAAGAGTCTAAGAGACCAACTACAGTTCTTATGCTTTACAAGAGTTGTTTTCAATTAAAATACAGTTTCATTAGGGTGATGAAATTAATTTCACATTGTTTGTAGATTTTTCAATCCATAGACCCAGAGGAGAAAGCATCTGTGTTTGCTCCCAAGTTTGCCAGGCTATTTCTATAGAAGCAAATTATCATTTCAAGTCAGGTTAAGCATCAAAAAAATTATTTTTATAAGCCTGGGGAGATAATGCAACAGATTTTTTTTTCCCTTTGTAGGTCCCTGACCTACTGTTCTTCTAACAGTAACAAGTGCCTTCTTTCTCTGTGCCTCATCTGATGATGTGCAGGAATGTTGCTACATCACAGACTGAACTTGGTATACTGGCAATATTACTGAAAAAAACTAGATCTTGGCCTTCTCTCTTCTTTCAAAATGATGAGACCTTTAACTATCATTGTGTCTATATGTCAGTAGTAGAAGTTAAGACAGAGCCTCCTGGTTTATTCCCATTATTACTCATTTCTGTTTCTTGGAACAAAAGAGGCTCAAGTGAGTTGAACAGCTGAGTTGATGACAGAGTTTCAGGGCCATGCTGGACACAGCTCCGTCCAGTTTGGTCAAACCACTTTCAGGAATCAGTATTGGCTCCTGAACTGATTGATGCAATGTGCCTCCAAGACACACCTCACCTCACCCCTTCTCTCCACACACACTTCTAATCCAGGCACACACACCCACACTCAGCTGGGCCTTTCCTAAATTGAACATTCAGACATGGAAGTCCCAACCTCCTATTTCTTGAGGGAGTGCATTCTTCAGGCTTCCTCGCCACTCCTCAGTCAGTGGAGGAGATCTTTGTGAAGCGGACCACCTCCCTCATTGTACAAGCCCTTTTTTCTTTTTTAACCCTCTGTGTGAAGTAACTTAATTGCCAAGACAGCCCTCTCCTTTCCAGGCAGGGTTATGAGGACAGAGAACCACAGCAATGCCATTATTTGAATACTGTATTTACCCATTTGTCTTGGTATATTTTGCCTTACAAAAATATCAGCATTCAAAAAGGCACCAACTGTTCATCAACAGTGAAGTCTATCAGAACAGCAAATTAAACTGTTTGAAATCTAGGACTAAACACCTTAAGCAAATTATATATTTGTAAAACTTGCTTAGTAAGGAATCTGTTCTTATTATTATTGCAGTACAGGAAACTAACTAGAAGGAAAAAATGTGCACAGGATATTTAACATCAGAGGCTAATAGGGCAATGAGTTTCAGGTTTAAATTTACATATAAATTTACATAGAAAAATCAGACCAAATTGAATTTCTTTTAGCTGAAATGTGCATTAGGGCCTAAGTAATAATGCCCTAAAACAGAATACAGAGATGATAATATCATAAGTTATTAAAATAATTCTAAGCCCAGTGACTAAAAATTACTGCTCTGTTAACCTCTTAATGGGGACTAGACATTGTGCCATGCAAACAAACTGGGAAAAAAATGTTTGCAAGAGATGATTGCAAAAAACATTTTTCTGCAGTGGAAGTAAAGGAGGGGACTGAAAAAGCATTATATTCTGTGACTGAAGCAATCTTTTTGTGTCCTCAGCTCCACCAAAAGAAAACATGCACATTTAAAAACCAAACTGATATTGCAATAATTTGTAACAGATATAGGAAAAGCTAATGAACTAAATAATATGCACATACATGGACTTCCTTGTAAATATAGACAGAAGAAGTTGTATCCAAGATGAGCTGAATTCTAAGACAAACGTTATATTAAGATAACTATTAAAAATATACCTGACAAGGGGATACACACTGACTCAAAGTAAAATTAATATCCCAAATTCCCACAACTGAGAAAGTAATAACTACGCTTACATCTTAATGAGTATTTCTTTGAATTTGAAATCAAGAACACCTCTGAGTCCATAGAGGCTGAAGTTCAATAACTCTTCACCCTCCTGAGACCACAGACAGATTTTTTTTTCAGATCCAGCAGTGTTAGAAGAAGAAATTATCAATTACAGCTACTTTTTGCTAACCTCTATACAAAAAGTCGGAACTTTCAGTGATCAGCTTGGTTGCCTAAACCACCACACAGAGTAACCTGGCTTATCAAAGCTGAATTGGCTTAGAGACCTACTAAAAAATATAAGAGTAAGTTAATCGTGCCCATTATGAGAATCAGTGGGGAAGATCACAGAATCACAGAATGGTTTGTGTTGGAAGAGACCTTGAAGATCGTCTAGTTCCAAAACCTGCCATAGGCAGGGTCATCTTCCACTTCATCAGGTTGCTCAGAGCTCCATCCAACCTGGCCTTGAAAACTTCCAGACACAGAGCATCCACAGCTACTCTGGCAAACCTGCATCAGTGCCTCACCACACTCACAGCAAAGAACTTCTTCCTGATATCTAATCTACTCTCTTTCATTCTGAAGCCATTCTGCCTTGTCCTGTCACTTCAGGCTCTTGTAGAAAGTCTCTCTCCATCTTCCTTGTAGGCTCCCTTCATGTACTGGAAGGCCACAATTAGGTCACCCCAAAAGCCTTCTCTTTTCCAGGTGGAACAATCCCAGTTCTCTGAGCCTTCCCTCACAGGCGAGGTGCTTAATTCTTCTAATCATCTCGGTGGCCTCCTCTGGACTTACTCCAAGAGGTCAATGTCCTTCCTTGTGTTGGGGACCCCAGAGCCAGATGCAGCTGGACTCCAGATGGGGTCTCAACAGAGCAGAGTCAGGGGGCACAATCAAGGAGGTCCCTCAACCTGCAGCCCACACTGCTTTGGATGCGGCCCAGGATACGCTTGGCTTTCTGGGCTGCAGAAAGCTGGGCTGCTTCTGTTATCTGCCACTGAATTAATGTAACAAAAGACCAAATTAATCTTCAGAGAATTTTACAGGAAAATCATTTACATCTAGTTTGTCATCAACATTTTTGGAAAGCATGACTCAGCAAGTGACAGATTTCAGTACAGCTCCTATTCATCATTGTTACGGGTCACTTTGCTGTGCAGATACACGCACATAATATATGAGGTGCCAATGATGGAAAACAAAGTTTGAATCAAACCAATAGATATATTTACAGTCCTTGGGCAAGAGGACTATTTGGGATGATGTAAATCCAGGCCGCATCTCTCAAATAGAAACATTTCTCTTTTTTTTTCAGAATGTCTTATCTCCTTTGGAGACTGTTGTATCCACCACATCAAAACAAAATACTTCAGCTTAGTGTCACTCAATAAAAGCACTAGAAAGTGCAACATTTCTAAGTTAGAAATGTATTATTCTTCGATAATGCAGTCAGGAGACGTATCAGTTAATACTGAATTTTCAAAAAGTCAGTTATGTCTCATGAAATTGTAATAGGCAAATTCTTCTTCAAGCATGTCATCACATGAAGATACTTGCCCAAAATGAGCCTCAGAAGAGCAACAATCACCGTTTGCAACCATTCCCTTCTTTCAGGGAAGTTAAGGAGATGCAAAATTTAGGATACTTTCACTTTCCAAATAGCTTCTGACATCTCAGGTACACAATTAGCAAAACCTCTCTTTTTTCAAACCCTTCTCTCTGATCTATATTAAATCTTACCCTCAGAAAGCTTTGTGAATGCCATTCAAGGTAAGTATTTAAGTAAATCTGTGTCACTCCCTTATTTGCCAAAGAACTGCACTATTATCCCTGGTCTTTGAATGTACAGAGCACTGCAAGATTTAATTCTTGAACTAATTATATGGGCCCATATAATGCTACAACAGGTAGCTGTAATTATTTTCTGCTGGTCTCACTGATTAGTTTTCAAGTGCTACATAAAATTACAATAATGTCATAAATTCCTAAATCCAATAGACTAGAGCATACTTTGGAAGCCTTGGTGAGTGCTGATAATTTGTGCATTTTCATAATGAAGTAAGTAACCTAAACAACAGAAATACTTCCAGGAACTTACTTCAATATAATTTATTAAACCTATTAGATTTACTGGATTAATACTTAGATTAACTGTCCTGGATTGAAAATTTCATGTGGTGAGGTTAGAAAGCTCCAATCTTGTTTGAAATTACAAACGTGACAAATACTATGTCTGTGAAATGCTGAGTATCAGCTCAGCCAGAACTGACCAGGAAAAGGAGTGACCAGCACCGCCCATATTCCAGTGCTTCCAAGACTTTCAGAAATACTTGGCAAAAATAAACTTACAACCACCCAGCAGAATCTAATGCTTCTACAGTAGAATACCAACAATGACTAATTATTATAATGCTTCCATCAACTTTAATGACTGCTGCTAAATGCGGAAGCAAATATTCTACTGTGTGCCTCTAGTCTCTGCTGATACTGGCTTGAGCTAACTAAAAGTACTTTACTTTTTAAAACTAGTAACCAAGTCCAAAAATACCTCATTTTTTGAATTTTTATGACCGTACTAATGAGGTAATTTACATCTCAGCTACACTACCCACCATCAAGTTACTCAATCAGCAGAGGTAAAATGCTAATTAATTTGACTGTCTTAGATCTTGCACCTACTGCAACTCTCCTCATTCTGTTGGCCTAAAAGTAGATTTTTAAGGAAGCATTTCTTCACAATTTAAAAGACCTATATAATAATTATCACTGCTATAAAATATATAGAGGTAGAGAAAATTCTAGAACAAAACTGAAATTGTCAGGGTTTCTACTGAGAATAACTTTTTTCTCCTGAATTTTCTAAGAGTAGAAAATTACAAATAAGTTCATATTGACAGGTAAAATGCCTCTAGACAAAACCTTTCTCTCTCAAATTCCAGCATTTATTTCTTTAAATCCAACTTTTATTTTTGGTATATCTCTGCAGTCTAAGGACCCAGAGAGTATTGTAATGTGAAGAGAACTTCTCAAATGTTCATAGCTTTTCTGAAAACATATATATAAATCTAAAGGAACAATCTCTATAAGACTTATCTAGTTCTATGACTTACTATGACTTATAAGATCAGATAAACTTTGAAAAGAGCTATTTACTCTACAAAAGTAATGCAAGCTCACTACATCACAAACATTGTTTATTAATAATATTAAAATCAAAATATATATTTTTCTTGACTGATACCTGTTCCTAGAATCTCTGAAAGAGCAAAAATTAAAGCAGTCTGAAGCAAGGCCCACACTTGCACTTCTCTGGGTCTCTATGGTCTTTCTGTCAACCAGAAAGCAGTTTCTCCCTCTGCTTGGGGGAGATGCTGAAGGAAGTGTTTATCGGAGAATCATGGATTTATGAGTGAGAGTATAAAGCTCTTTAAATACTGATCTCTCCACATTTCTGTGTGCTCAGTTTTGATCTATCTGGCAGATCACCTTGTGAGGGAAAGGACTGCTATTACAATTACCTGAAATACAATTTTTTTTTGTCATATCCATGTATCTGGATACGAGCCATTATGTTATCCTCTAACTGCTAAACAGTAAAAGGTAACCTCCTGAGATTTCAATTTAAAAAATATCAATTTCTGAATTGTTATATTCACCCTACAGTCAGATTTTGCTATGTGGGGATCCCACACAACAGACTGCTGCGTTCATTTTTCTAGACTGACAAAACTGAGAAGGTTTGAAGGTTGGAAACAGTAATGGAAACACTCTGCCTATTCTTAGAGCTGTGTGTAAACATCAACACTGTGCCAGTGACCTTTTAGAACCACCACTGAAGAGCTCAGAACCAGTGCAATGATTGCACTGGTCTGGGAGCCATTACAAACAGCAACAGCAGCACAAGCTCCAACTTGGCTAAAGTTATCTCATGGAAGTGCAAGCGGGCAACATATGTTTCAGAGATACATTGCCAACTTCTAGGTACTCATGTGGTTCTCAGAGACTTGAGAGAGAGAGAAAAAAAAGAAAGATTTGGCAGAGAATAGACAAAACTCTTGTCGCCGCACTTATGTGGAAACCAAACTCAATCCCTTCCAGGCATTTGGTTTTATTAAAGTAGAAACTAATAATTCACTGTTCAAAACAGACCTTCCCCTCTGGCTTATCTCCTGTTCTACAGATCCTGCTTGGAGCTCACATATTAGATATTTCCTCTCAAGACAGCAAATACTACTTTTCACATATCTAGATGGATTAAAAAAGTCTCTTGACTCAGTGAACCAGCAATATACACTTAGAATTTTCTCCATGAAAAGACAACTAATGAGCAAGGGTGCTCAAAGCAGTAACTGCCAGCCTTTTAGACATTTTACACAAAAACTTATGAATCAGTTTCCTTGTTGACCTCTACATTCAACCTGAATAAATCCATTAGAATATTTGCAAGGCAAAGTAACACTATTGCAGTCCATTTTTCTAAGCAATCTGAGATAATGAACATGAATTTATCAGCCTAAATTATGCCTCTGTACTACAGTTCCCCATTAGGAAATATATAGTAAACTTCAAAGTAAAATACAGCAACCTTTTTTTTTTTTAATTGTAAATTGTTACAACGTTGTCAATGGTTGAAGGTATTAAAAATTACCATTTGGTAAAATTAAAAAATATGGTTGTTTTCTCTGCATTTGGAACTAAAAATACCTGCAAGTGTGCAAACAACTTGGGATAACTGGAAGTGTTATTTAATTAATAGATAATGAACATTAACTAACAACTTCTAATTTGACTTGAAAACTTTCTGCTTTCACAGGTGGTTCCTCTGAACTGTAAAAATTCTCTGTAAATTACCCTTTCTAAATCCCAGAGAAATATATAAATGATTGCTGAGCACATATTTACTATTCTTTTCCATGCAAAATGAGTAGTGCTATTTTTAGTCCACATTTCTCTCGTATAGTTTTAGCTGGAATTTGTTCAATAGAAATATTTGCTGCAGGGAACCAATTTTATGACCTTTAGGTTACATTTATACAAATAGGTCTGGAGATTGAACTAGTGTAGTCTCTATGCTCACCAAGACCACAGCTTTTCTTTAATGTTCTAAGATTTCGCTTCCAATGATTTTCATCTTCCTTTATACGAGGAATTCAAATCCAGCAGCAAATTCATTTTTAAAAGGCTGAAGAACAGTTGTCAGAGAGTAACAGACGGTGGTCCCTCCTTCCTAGTGAGAATGATAATTAAACAAGTGCCAGAGATATGTTCATATCGTCACAATTACAAAGTCATTCCTTGCTCTGATTTAAATAGAGACGGAAGGATCTGGATTACTTTTTCAATAGGCCAAACCATCTAAAATAAGTAGGGTTTTAGCCTAAAGTAAAAACCTCAAAGAAAACTGTATGACTTAAAACAAGTAATTCCTGATTTAATGACATTTTTCAAACTTCAAAATGGCACCTGTTTTCAAATCAAATTCTTAATCAACTCATATACTTACTTGAAGTTCCTGATTCTGATGTTGTATGAAAATATTTGTATGCGTGAATAAACTTGTTGCTCATTGTAAGGATGACACTTATCAATTGCTGTATCAGAAGCTGTGCATACTGTCCATAGAAATCCAGAAGAAAAGAACTCCCAGCTGCTTCAACCCACAGTCTACACATGCACAAGTATAAAATAGTATTTGAATTTCACTCCAGAATTTTTAAGTAGTATTCTGATCATAGGAACACAGCAATACTATTTGGGAGAAGCTGGGATATTGCTACATTTTGTGAGAAGTGTAGCATCCCTGCCAAAATCATCTTAAGTAAAATACATGTTGTCCTATTATACAGGTGAACAACATTTATAGGAATGGAATGAACAATTAAGATCCTTTTTTTCCTTCATGTTACACAGGAAAAGCAGTGAGTTCTCACTAATTCACTAATCACTGCAGGGAATACCAGTGGCAGTAGCACCAATTTTCTTGGCAACTCCAAAAAATGTCAAGACAGGTTTGAAAGTTAGACTTCCACGGAAAAATTCACACATTATCATTTGTAAGATCCTCAAATCATGGTTTAGTAATTTATACTTAACTACATTTTTTGAGAAATTCTCACTGTTGTTTTTCAGGTTCCTCTCATTATTATTTACAAAAAAACCCCAAGAACACCACAAAAAACCCCCCACCCAACCCTATAGATTGTATATACAACCATGTTTTGTCTCGAGCTAAAAATCTAGCATAAGTTCCTAGCACTGGTTAGAAAGACAATTATTACAGAGGTATATCCAGGGAATAGAGTTCAAACATTAACTTTTCCTTTCAGTAACATTGCGTTATTACCTAATCCACTCAGTTGTACAATCTGTATTCCAGATACTATCAATGAACAAAGTTTTTTTTAAAAAGGAATGTTTTTCTATGAACTTGCTGTATTTAATGGTTGAGAAAAAAACCCTCTTGTTTTGATTCCTAAGCCACAGGAGGAGCAACAGCCACAGGAGTAACATAGCAGTTTTATTATACAAGGCTACTCTCTTTCTTCACTTGACAGTTATTTTTCGCAGATATGACCACTTATTGAGATGAAACATCCCCTCTAATTACTTGGTTTAGATCTAACCTCACATTTTTGTTCAGTGGCAGTTAGTGACAGTTCAGCTGTCATTTTGTGATGTACATTAGCTCCCTGCCACTATATCACAGAACTGATTCATACATCTGCAGGGATGAGAGGAGGGGGTTGGCAGCTGCTACATATTTATCAAAAATTTTCACTCACATTTTAACATTTCTAATAATTTAGCTTTTTTTTTTTTAATGAGCTATGCAAATATGTTCTGGCCTGAATTATTTGCCAAACTGCTATTATTCAGAGGGATTAATAATTACTACCTTCTCAAATTCGTGTTTCCTTCCACCAACCATATTGCCATGGTTTTTTCACAGTGATAGTTTTTATGCTACCAATTGTCGTGAAAGCATATGACAAAAATTGATCTTAGGGCATGATTCATAACTTCAGGTTACTCAATTTCTGAGAACATAATCCAAGTATGAGCCATATGTAACAATATTCAGTTTAGTTTAGGATTTATGAAAAATTAATGTACCACAGCTATGACTATGAAAACAGTGTGTCACTGCCTTCAACTGCCAACTTACATAATTACAAAATATTCTTAATTATATGCTTTTTACTTTTAAGTAAATAATGAAAAAATTAATAAGGGAAACACTCACATACTACTTGGATTCTAAGTTGGTTCTGTTTTAATAGCAGTGGTATTTGCAACAAGCTCTCTACATTATATTTGTGGATTGACATAATTCAGTTGCCACAAAATGCAAACTCCTGCTAGAATAAACACAATGCAAGTCTTTTTGAAGACTTGAGGAGTTACAAAGATTTGGGTGCTATGGTCTGTCCATATTAGCATATAGTGAGACACTAAAGGAGGAGACATGTAAAGCAAAGCAATTGCAGTGAGGATTCCATACCGTGCAGGTGCCCATGAATATTCTTCTTATGAGTAGTTCTATTTCATTTCCATGAACCCATAAACACCCATCAATGGTTGAAGAACATTAGGTGAGCACATGAAAAATATTCTCCAGTTAAATTACACCCCAAACAAAAGGATTTCATGCAGTCCAGGACTGCTGTGTAATACAGACGAAGGAGCAGTAAGTGGGAACAATCAGTAGAGACACCCAAAAAACACGCTCTTGCTGTGTAGCGACAGGTTAGCGCAGATGCATCAGTCCTTGGGGGTTCCCTTCAAGTAATTAAGCAGAAGTAAAGGTGCCAGAGAAGAGGCAAGACCTGGGGAAAATTAGCACATCACTTATGAGATCTCTTACTGTTGTGGCTCTCTGTAAAACAGCCATGGATTTAAAACAGACTGACATCTCCCATTCATGGGTTCTATTTCTGCAGTCCCCAAAGCATGAATTCCAGGTACTAAACATCTGCCAAGAATTTTGAGGGGACTATTTCTTGAGCCAATATATCCTATGAGAAGAAAAATATCATTGAGTTGGAAAGGGTGCTACTTCTGACCTACAACTTATAAATCCATTAGAAGGCAAAATCAATTCTGCATGAGAAGAGTTTAAGGAGTATCATAGTTTTTTTGGGGTTGGATAGAACCTTAAAGATCATCTCATTCCAACCCACCTGCCATGGGAAGGGACACATTCCACTAGACCAAATTGCTCAAAACCCCATCCAATCTGGTCATAAACAGGGATGGGGCATCCACAGCTTCTCTGGGCAACCTGTTCCAGTGCCGCAACACCCTCACAGTAAAGAATTTTTTCCTTACGTCTCATCTAACCTTACTCTCCTCCAATTTAAAGTCATGAGCCCTTGACTAACCACTACATGCCCTTGTTTAAGTCCCTCTCCACTTCTCTTGTAGCTCCCTTTAAGTACTGGAAGGATGCTAGAACCCCAACTCTCTGAGTTTGTCCTCACAGGGAAGGTGTTCCAGCCCTCTGATCATCTTTGTGGTGTCCTCTCAACTCTCTTCAACATGTTCACATCCTTCATAGTTTGGGGGCCCCAGAGCTGGACATAGCACTCCCAGTGGGGTCTCACCAGAGTGGAGTAGAGGGGCAGAATCCCCTCTCTGGACCTGCTGCCCAAGCTGCTTGTGATGCAGCCCAGGACATGTTTGGCTTTGTGGGCTGCGAGTGCACATTGCCAGGTCTCATCCATGAACACTCCCAAGTCCTTCTCCTCAGGTTTGCTCTCAATGCATCACCTTCCCAGTCTGTATTTGTTCTTAGGATTGTCCAGACTTAGGTGCAGGACCTTGCACTTGGCCTTTTGAACTTGATGAGGTTTGCACAGGCAATTCTTAGAATTCAAAACGAATTTGAAAAGCTATGAACTACTGATGAAAAACAGTTTGACTCAACCTGAGCTATCTGGATGTTGCTAAGAGAGTAAAACTCAGGTAACTATTAAAATATGCTTTAAAATTGTTTAATATACATTTGAAAGTAGACTTCTTCGTCCTATACCACCTCCACTGTTACAGGTTTTTTCCTTTGCCTTTGTGATTTATTAGACTGCCACAGGCTAGTCTAGACAAGAAAAAATGAAATAAAAATATGTTAATGCTTTCATAAAAGAAAAAATTAATAAATTCCTGAGCAGACAATGATCACAAGAGGGTACTTTCTCTCCTTTTCCCTGAACTAGTTTTTAGCTGATCTCTTTTAATAGAGTTGACAGTCTTGGTCGGTGAGAAATGCAACCTGAAATTTGCATTGGTAGAAGGGGAGTCAAAGCCGACAAGTCTCCTATAACACTCTCCCTTACATCATGCAGTTCAAAATAGAATGATTTTCTAAAATGATAGAATAGGAAATGACACCTCACAAATCTGAAATTTCTTTTGGAATTAATTCCAGCACAGTGCTATGGAAATCTTATGCAGCACAGCCAATGGAGTTTTTAATGACTGTGGGGAAATGTTCCCTATAGGCCAGCAGTGCCAAGTGCTGGAACTGGTTCTCAGAGTGGAATGAAAGGCAAAGGACACTGACAAAAGACACGTACTTAGAATGTAGATTGGTTGCTTCCATTATGACAGCTGGCAAAAAAAGAGTCTGAGTGTGGGCAGTGACTGATGAAGTTGTGAGGTAAAGTTGGGGGTTTTGTTACAAGCAGCACGAGGACTGACTGGGTTATTTCAGTGTTAACAATGCTTGATTATACCCCTCCTCTGAAACACAGGCTTACTTTCTAAGCACTTGTAAGGGCTCCCCTGTTTATCAAGCTTTAACAATCAAGGTGGGCAGGAATCCTTCACTGCTGGAATGCATCCTTACAACCTATCCAGGCTTCACCATTGATCTATTTTCTATTAATATACACAGGAATTAGAAAATAAACCTGCAGCTGGACAATCTCCCTTCATTTCAGTAAGGTTATTCTCATTTCTGGAATGGTGAGTGGTGGATTTCAGAGTGTTCAGGGCCTGGATTAGAAAAAATATCCAGATCAGCAAGCCATATGCTTTACAACAGGAATAATTTCAAATGAAAATCAGAAATCATGTAACAGTCTGTCCAGGTTGGAAAAAAAAAAAAAAGGCAAACAAACATGAAAACATCCAACCTTCCACCCTCCACCCCAACAAACAAACAAACAAACAAATAAAAAACACATCGGGAGAAAAATGATAAATAAATCTACCTTAAAGTAGTTCCACTGAACACTGAACAGACCATCATCCACCCCCTTACTTGGAAATACAAGCATGTGGAATTACCATAGCAAGAGTTAAAATCAATATTTGATTCTGCTATTTGCAAAGTAATGACACCACGAACGTTTCCGACACAGGAGATACTTTGAGCACTAATGGTCACGGAGAAAAGCTGAGAAGTGGAACTGCTTCTCTGTCCCAAAACCACTAAATGTAACAATATAAAACAGTATTAGTGCTATTAAGGAGCAAATTTGAGGCAATTTTTTCTTTTTTTACTATAATTTTCTTCGTAGAAAAAAATGAATACGCATACAAAAAGAAAATGAGACCACATTATTTTTCTTATTCAAACACTGCATTGACCTTTAAATCATTGTATCATACCAAGAATTGTGGCAGGCACTTTAGTCACACGGACCAAAACAATTAAATCTAATTCAATTTAGAGACAGGTGTGTTTCAAATTAGAGGAATTACTGGGTTTCTATTTTAAAAAAAACTAGGAAAAAATCTATTATCTTTTAAATGCAAAAAGCCACTTCTTTCAATTTATGGATCAGATTCTGAGTTCTTCACTGAAATGTTTATTCATCTGTTTCCCAGAAACCTTTACTATCAACTGAAGAGTAAGGACTACAATAGGATTTGAATCTAAACTTCCAGTAAGAGGAATTCTTCTATTCGAACACAGATATTTCCTTTACTGATATACAGTGATTAAAATACCTGAAATTAGACTAGAGTTTAAAATTAATTTTTTTCAATATGGCACATTTATGTAATATTTTTATTCCCATTAAATAGCTTAAACGTAATCTGGTTTATTAGCAAAGTACGAGCTTAGATGATATTTGCTCTGACAGGTCAAAAGAGTTTTAATAAGACTTGAGCAGTGTAAAACTGGGTTTGATTCATTTAAGTAAGCAATCTCCACTTTGAATTTTAGGTTGAGAGAAAGAAGACATCCAAAAATGATATGTAGTGAGACGGGTCTTGGCAGTGTAAAAATGCAAATATTTTATTAAATACTTGAGTTAAACCAAATTAAGTCTTTCAGATATATACCTGCAGATACACTTTGATATTGAAATTTTGCACCTTAAGGATGTTAAGACACAGAAGTAACAGTGCAAACCAAAGCTGAATGTAACTGGAAAATGCTGTGTTGTTCCAATTCAAGATCATGAGTCTAATCATAATTAAGCGCTATACAAAAGACAGATGAGAGCACAGAACATTCTGAGCAAATTAAACGAGGATGGTGACACAATGCCTTGTCAAATTCATGTAAGTATGGGATGGGGGCAGTACAGACCTAACTGGGGTATTTCTTTTCAGCTGATTTTATGCACTGAAAGCAGAAAAAAGGAACTCTGTCATGACACCAAGACCTGACCTGCAGTCAACTGCATGATGCTGCCAGCTGGACCAACTTGTACCTTCAAAATTCTCTGAACTTTTCAAGAGTACTTACTCCTTTTACAGCATCAACCAGTGGCCAGTGCCTCAGGACACCCATAAGGATCAGAACATTTACAAAGTCACAAACTCAGCTTGAGTCTTGGCACACACATTTGGGCATCCCTTTGCAAATGGTATGAGCTATCCCCCTGTCACAGGCATTGCATTTCAGACAGACACTCATTGATGAAGTACAAAAGGCTGAGCTGGCCTAAACCACTTCTAAACCTCAAACACAAAACTGGAATCTGCAAGCAAATATATTCAATCGAAGTCTCATTAATGTCTATAGCACTCTTGGTGTCCAGGTGACATATGTCAAGATGATCCCATACTGCCCACTGTTCCTGGGATGCCCACCAGCCCTACCTTCCTGGGGACTCCCTCGCTGTCTGTGGGCTGGGAGTCACTGTGGCCACATGTCCACCCTCGAAAAAAGCAAGATGTTACACCTTGCTCATTTAAAAACCCTGCCCTGTCAACTTTACCTCTGCTGTAGCCAATTTCCGATGTTTCAGACGTCTGATCAGCTGTGTAAGACAGGAACAGTACTTTTGTCAAGATGAGGATAAATTTGTATTGAGTTTGATGATGAGCTGCAGCTATAACTACCATCCAAAAGCAGTATTATTAGTATTTTAAATTAAATATTGCTAATCCCTTTCTTTCCAAAGGCCGGGAAGAAAGAAGACTCCAAGGTCAAATAGAGATCAATGTATTCATTAAATCTCACTGACATAGCAGATGCACAAGGTGTCTGTCTCTGCTTTTTAAATATTTATCAGCTTTTGAAGCAATTTCAAGTCCTGAGCTTTACAAGACTCTGTCTATTGTTTTCACCGGTAACATCTTCCAGTGTTTTACTGTTTTCATTACTAGAACATTCCACACAAGATTAAATAATTCTCAGATGTAAATTTTTGGCTGCTAGCGCTTCATGCACATTTGTCAGCAAAACTGAGACATCTTCACTGTATTTTCAATATTCTTTAGTGAATGATCACATTCCTTCTCCATTTTTTCTTCGGTAAACTAAGTTGATAGAGCTACTTAGAATTCATATGACTAGGCCTGCTTTTCCAATCCCCCATGCTTTTAGTAGATTTCTTTGATTTTCTTCCAGTATTTCAGTATCATTTTTAACCTTCAAGAACCAGGTCTGAACATTCAAATAGCAGTACCTATGGTGTTAGTTGCTTTCTGTTCATATTAAACCATTTTCCAGCAGTCAAGAACTGTATTGGTTTTTTTTCCTGGTGTCACACTGAGTCTCCAGTGAGACATTAGCTAGGATAATTCCAGTCACTAACATTAGAGACAGAAAGCTCGCCCTCTCCAAAATGAAGAGCCTGGCATGTAACCAGGAAATTCAGTAATCACAATTCCATAATAGTATCCACGTGTATTAATTGTTAGTCAAAACTATTTATGTCATCTTCAAAATTCATCAGTAACAAAGTTTTTTATGGCATTTTCTACAGAGATATGAAGAAGAAGTATACCTACTTCTTTACCCTCCTCATCTTCCTAGAAAGGAATTACCCAAATTATCCCCATTCAGGTCAAGAATTTCAGTTCTCTGAACATTGTAGAAGGATTTTGAACCTTACTGCGACTTTCGCAAGTTTTCACACTGGATTAGATTAAAATTTATAGGAAGAGTTAAAACGCATCTTGAGAATTTATTATACAATAGGAGTCAATAATATACTTCAAACCAAGCTTTCCTTTTTACCACTTAAACAGTGTTTTCAGATCAGAAAATGATACAAGACAATCACGATCCTGTAGGACAAAACCCTACACTATTCTTTTCAAGGTCTCAAATCACACTTTAGTCTAGCTTTTATGTTTCTTACTCGCACCAGACACCTCCCAGCACGCTCACCCAACACCAAGACTTCGAAAACATCATTATCTGTTTCTCACCCCTGCAGAAGTTCACAGTCAGGATACTACACTTGAAGGAAAGAAGAGCAAACGAGAAGTGACACATGAACATGATACTCAAATATTTTGAGAAATGCCTACTGGTTTGGATTTTTTCCCCCCCTTACAAACACATGTAAAGCCAACTTAGGAGACCCTTCTCCCTTCCCAGCATCTGTGACTGGAAGAGGTGTTCCCCTAGTACTTGTATCACATATTTTAATTTGCAAAAACATTCCTGCAAAAATACCATACCAGACATTTCTATTCATAGAACCTGTTACCACCATCCATTATTAAAGGCATTTCTTAGCTGCTTAGAATTCATGCAGAAAGCAGGACATCTGGATGATAAAGCAAATATGCATTTACAGAAGATATGAACAATATTAGTTCTGAAAATAAAAACTTTACAAAGTATAATTCAAAGATAAGTACAATTACAAACCTGTGAAAAACAGAAAAGGTATTAATGAATCAAACATACTAAACAATTATTTTACATTTACATACTTAAGGGACTTAAAACATACAACTTAATATGATTTATTTGTTCTTCTAAAATGACTGACATAATTAAATTATTTTTGAATGAAAGTATGTATTCACCTAGTAATACAAACATGATTAAATGTATCCCAATTATTAATGAAATTTAAATGACATTAACAGTTTGGCATGCATAAGGATGGAAGGTACCAAAATAGTCTAATTCTGTTGCAGACTGTATAGAAACTGAAGTTTTTACAGAATTCAGCCTTATTTGATATTCAAAATTAGAAGCAGATGGCAGCAGAATAAAAGTGTAATTATTCAAGCAGGATAAAGAAGACTCTTTGATTCAAGCATTCATTTTAGTTTATATCACTGAGCTTAAATGAGGTCTTAGTAAGTGTTGAGCTTTATTACTCAAAAAGTTATCGTGTGTAGTCACTTAATAAAATTGATTAATCCTCTGTGATAGCAGCCAGAACAGCAATAAAAATTACATTTTTCTTCTTATGCAGTAGAAAAAGTAAATTAAATGTTTAGAGTAACCTTACCAGAGCTCTGCATCTCACATCTATCGTTTTTTCCGGTGCTGCAGGTGTGCTGTTAATCTTTAGGGAGAACCACACTTTGCAATTTGAAGAACATTCTCCTATGTTAAAAAGAACAAAATGTCTTATAAATTATCCTATGAGGTGATCAATCCTGGCAGCCTTCAAATCAATGAGAAATTTGAACATTTAGCAGAAATGCCAGTCACTGTTCATACTGAGACAAAGCAAATCATGAACTGATTTCATCACTGTCAACAAACTGCACTACACCTAATCCCTTCTTGTCTGGATTCAAAATAGTAACAAAATCAATATGTACACAATGGAACAAAAATAGCACTTTGGCAAATTAATTTCCTAGGCTATTAAATTACATTTTTTCTGAATTTTGAATACTATTGATTTGCAATTAACATTTCATATCAGATTGACAGTACTTTTATAATTTCACATTATATCTGGCAAAATTGAATCAAAATTTGTTCCTCTAATCTAAGCTTTGGTATATCAGAGACATTAAGTTCTGTTCAGTTACACAGGACTGTTGCTGTGCAATTGCAGTCAAGCCATCTGTGCTTTGCTAAAACATATCTTCCAGATAGACTTTGGGTCTTGATTTGAAGATATCCACTAGCAGTTTGTTCTGGTGGCTAATTACTGGCATTGGAAGACATTTAAACATGAGTCTAATTTCTGATTTCCATTAGATTTGCTTCAATGTCCTGCCAAACTATTTTGTAATTACTTTTTTCTGATAGATTAAAGAGATCTGGCATTAAGTATCTAGCATTTTCCTGTATTTAGAACATAGCTGTGAGTGTTAATAAAATTATCTCTTCAATCTTGTTCAGAGAGGTGAAAGAGATTGAGCCAAAGGTCTCATCATACGGCCCGATTTTCACAACACAAATACTCCATGTGGTAAGTTTTTTGCAGGTATAAACGGCTGTTCAGCACCTTTTAATAATGCATACCCAAGAACTACTTGCACTATTCCTGTTTGTCAGTATATTGTATGAGATGAAAATGACCTTAATCCTCCTACTCATGCTTCCCTGAATTATACAGTAGAGAGCTACATTAACACTCCTGTTTTACCACAGCATTATTCTTGGGAGCTCCTGTTGGTTTCCTTTCCTGCTGCGACCCCAGCTCTTCTCAGAGTCACTGCTTTCCTTGTTGCAGTTCCTCATTCTGCATATATGACTTTATTTCGAAACCCTATGTCCAGTAAAACTGTGTCTGACTGGCTTTAATTGTATTACTTCCTTAAAATTTTCACTGAATACATCCTGTATTAACTTAGCCATTTTGTTCAGGCTAACTTGATATGCATAAAATTTACTGGTTTTTAGTATCAGCAGAATACCAGCTTTCCACTGTCTGGAATATCCTCAGTAGCTTACAATCATTGAGCTAAAGACATCTTCTGGATGTCCATTAAAGAATTCTGGCATGTACATATCCCTGAGTTTAATTACAAAACATAAAAAAATAGTATACGGAAGAGAGATTACTTCGGCAAGAAGAGAACATCACCTCACACCAAAACAGAACAAATTCCCTTGAAGCTGAAATAAAAGTTCTTAAGTAAAAACCAAAAGAAAATCAAAGAGTGACCATAGATTGGGACAACACATCCCTCAAGAATGCAGTCAAACTGTAGAAAAAGCTATAACATTCAAGTATGAAACAACAAAGGAAGATGCCAACAGTAAAGTTCCATTTACCCAGGTTATGTGATTAAACTGCAGGACAAAGGGATTTATTAAAGTATAGCAACATATTCTCAAATGTTCTGTACAGTTAAGGAAAGTAGAAAAGAGCATAAACTGCTATTTGAACAGAAAATTGACAAGGCTGCCACCATGTCCTCAAACCTCCAAGAACACTAAAAAAAACAAACCAAACCAAACAAACAAATACACAAAAAAGGGGGAAAAACAAAGCCAAAACAAGACAAAAAAACCAAACAAAATCCTCCCCCCCCCAAAAAAAAAACAAACCAAAAAAACCCACCCTCTTGAGTGACAACCAGCTAAGGATTTAAAAAAGTAGAAGAAAAACTTTTCAAACACATCTGAACTTGGTAGCCTGCCAAACTCAGAAGGCCTAAGAGATGATCAGGGTGGAAAAGGAATACTCAAGTAAGATAAGGCTGCAGCAGAAAATCTAAATTAATTCTTTGCAGTAGAGTTTGTTACAGTGGAGTTCAGAGACTTCCTAAACCCACTCTGGAGCTTGTTTTGAAGGGAACGGTCAGAGGGACTCTCCCAAATTAAGGTTTCAGCAGAAAAGGTTTTGGAGCAGTCTGATAAAGAGGAAAGTAACACATCACCTTGGCAGGAGAGTGTCTGCCCAACAGTTCTGGTCTAGTGGAAAGTGTCCCTGTCCGTGGCAGGGGATTTGGACCAAGACGATCTCTGAGGTCCCTTCCAACCCAAACCACTCTACAAATCTACGAGTTCAAAAGGACCTCATGTATTAAGGTGTGATGGTGCAAACCAGTATGTGACTCCTTGCATAAGCCAACTTCGGGCACAAAGAAATGAAAAGGCAGAGAATGTGCTGCCAATTTTCAGACAGGTCTCTGGCAGAAACTGAGAAATTACAGATGTGAGTTTGTTTACATAGTCCAAAGAAAATTATTAAGCATCACAATAAGGGAGAGAAGCCACAACACACGAAACTATTTGAATTCTTTGTCAAAGTCAGCAGCTGTGATAAGGCAGATGTGGTCCACATAGTACCCTGATTATCCAAAAATCTATTTCTAAAATCCCATTCTAAAGGGTTCTAAGGAAATCAAGCTGCAGAAGACGGAACATGAGAAGATGGGATTAAAATACAGAAATCAAAGAACAGGAAGAAATTGCTAGTTCTCACCATGAAGAGAGAGAAAGAATGGCATGTAATGAAAAGTCTTGGTTTAGGTATGAAATGTCCTTAAACACTGTTTCTCCTCCCTAGGACAGATATTTTACGTATCATATTCTGTCTCTAAATAACTGACCAACTGGAAGTGTATCTCCAGTGTTCCAGGAGGTACTTTCACTTTTTCCCTAATGCACAACCACAAGTTTTGTGGAACTGCATCATTACTTGTCATTACAATATTGCCTTCCAGCAATTAATACATCTGTACTGCAACTAAGATGTTTTTCCATATAGACTTAGAGCCTGCTTTGTTCTCTCTGACCACGGATTTCTCCTCTGTACTCATAACTTTTCTGAATCATATTTCTGTACTTCATAATTGCAGTAATATAAAATTTATAATCTACTTGCCTTTTCTCTTCTTCCTTTGATATATAAATTTATTTATTCTGTTCAATTTGCTTAAAAATACTTGAACTCCTGAAACCTCTCCAAAACAAAGTTTTCAGGCCAATTTGCGTTCTTTTTAGTTTTTACTTCAATTATGAAAACCTTTTTTCATGATAGAAACCATTAATTTTTTTTTGTACTTTATATGCATTTCAATGTTTAGATTCATCTCTAAATTTTTCTCAATTTTGAAAAATCAAGTATATTTTCTGGAGACAATAAATAAACTACAGTGCTCACAGACTACTTTTCTGTAAAACACCTATCATGTTCGGGAGGGAATACTTTCTTGTACTCATTTTCCAATGATATTACAAGTCTGACATTTTAGATCACAATATTACTGGCATAAAACCTTCAATGGGCATTTACCTTAAAACTGTAAAATACTTTAATGGAACCAGTTTCCTTAACACATGGTACAAACCTGGCAATTCTCTACTGAAGGAGCACCTTTTTTATTCTTCCAGCTGAACTCTTTACCAAACATTTCTGAAAATATTGTTTAGTATTAAGCCTTGAAACTGTACAAACTTTGATGTTCTGCCAACTTTTACTCAGTGAAAACGTATCCGGAATGGTTGCTTTGCTGCCCACTTGCACTGTTAAGAGCATAAAACTGAGGGCTTTATACTTACATAGATACCAAATGGATTTTATAGATGAGTCCCACCTCGTGCCTTTATCCATATAAAGCATTTGAATGGGCCAGCTCAAAGCCAATTTACTGCAAGTATTCTCATTCTCAAGTAATTATAGCCTTATTTTACTCTGAATTTCTTCTCTCCCTAACCCACAAGACAGAAGCTAGTTCTTATTCTCAAGAATATTCAGAAGTCACTTCCAAAGCTATAAAAATCTACTGAAGCTTTAGCTCCC
The DNA here is from genome assembly GCA_013396775.1 of Cephalopterus ornatus. Taxonomy (NCBI): domain Eukaryota; kingdom Metazoa; phylum Chordata; class Aves; order Passeriformes; family Cotingidae; genus Cephalopterus; species Cephalopterus ornatus. The sequence continues at coordinate 174,823 of VZRE01008513.1, read as the reverse complement.
TGAAAACAAACAAACAAACAAACAAAAAGAACTTAAGCAGATTAAATTAATAACAAATGCTTTTGACATTTCCTTTAGTTGTATCTCAGTGTTTCTGTTTCAAACCTGAAGAACAACTTGCATGACTGAAAACAGGTCTAGTATTAAAAATTCATTTGCTAATGTATAGAGCAGAAGGTCACGAGTTTGGGGATTTCCTTCACTGTTTTTTGTTAGGGTTTTATTTTACCAGATAGCAGATGCTGGGGAAACAAGGCTGCAACAACACAGGCAATGGAAATAAACTCAATATACTCACGCTGAAACACAGAGATGGCTCATTCTCTAATCATAGAACACGGTTATATCTATTTATGTTTTCTAAACATGTTTAAGAAACAGGCAAAAAAAAAGTTGGCACTCTTTTTTTTTTCTCTCTACTTTTGTAAACTTCTACTGACATTTTAAATGCACTTGAAGTCTTTTCTTAGGGCCTGAGCACCGTATTTTGATGTCTTATGAGAAAAATTCCATTTGACTTTAAGCCTGTATCTCTTATCTTCTCACTCTGGGGCTTCGATGACAAATAAAAATCCTTAGCCTGCTTTATGCAACCATCAGGTCATGATCTTGTCAGATTTCATAAAACAAACAAAACAAATTGTAGGCAATACTTCAGACAGAAATCACCACTAAAAAGGAGCAAGCAAAAATCTTCTACACATAAGAATGCATCTACTTCAATATTTAATCTCCACCATCTTCTCTTCTAGTCTCTCCCTTGGTCAGTGGGATTTTGCCCTGACTAGTTAGGGTCAAGCATATGTCAATGATGGTTAGGGCAAACCAGCATCTTCCATATCTTAGCTACTGCACATTCAAACAGCAAAACTATAAAAGAGCTTACTTATTTTTAGTTTTTAGAACTTTCCCTGATTATTTTGTAATTTTTGTTTTAAATATGGAATCACTGGAAGCATAGAAAGCTGTGTTCTTCCTAATTCATGCAGTTACCCTGAACTGGGGGGAACGACAAACCAAAAATGAGATATATTTCTGTATCCAATACTTGATAACAATTCAATTTTTTAACTAATATTTATCTACAGTAATTACATTTGTGAATAGACAGTTCTGTACTTAAAACACAGGACTCCTAAATTACAATTTACATGAAAATTAAATGTGAAGCCTCAACAATCATTTCAGGTTAAAATTTCAATCTTCCCTTCCAAACCTCATTCCAGCTTATATGAAATGCCAAAATCATCAGCTTTTCTTCCAGAGAGTTGAACACCCTTTTGTAATCCAATCAGTCTGGTGTCTTGTCCTACTTCTCTTCAGGGATGCAAATAAACTGTTTCTCCTGTGCCTGACCTCTTCATTTTATTGTGCAATTTTAAAAATGCTCTAAAATCCTGCTTAACAAATCCGTGTTGTAAGCCATACACTTTTAATCTTGTACTTTGCATCACGTCCCGAAGGGCTATCAGTTGCACAATCCCCTTCACTCTACTCCCAAGATGCTTTTCTCTACTCACTTGGATGAGAACACATTACGACCCTATCAGCACAAGCTGAAATTTCTGATCTCTGTCTCCTTTCCTTGTCCTTTCCTTAAAATTACTTTTCCTCCTGTGTCTGCTACACCAGCCATTAAATGTGCTGTCAAGCATCAGCAGCTATAAATAGAAAAGATCCTTCTCTCCTGATTGGGACAGAGCTGCCTATCATTCAGCTGAATGACACATCACTGACGATGAAGGAAGATTTGGCTTGATCTCCTGAAAATTGTAGAATTCTACAGTGCTTTTTTCGGAGGGGCTGGGGGTGGGAGGGGTGTGTGGATATGGACACAATGAGGAAACAGGAATTGTAGTGTTAAATAACATTAATTTATTTGAAAGAATTTATCCTAATTTTACTGATTAGGATAGATCCTAATTATGATTATTTAAAGAAGAAAGCTGAATTTAAGTTATATTTTCAAATTTATTGTCAGTTCTTTCCACAGCATTTTGATCAAATATTTGCAGAGTTAATATAGCAATGCAAAATGAAGAAAAGTAGATTCAATTCCAGTTATAAAAAAGTAACTCTTAAGTGTGTCTTTAAGGATATGTTTTTAACAATAACAGGCAAAGAAATAACAAAGCATGATTTCTTGATTCTCAAAAAAAAACTTTCCATGCTGGTAGTTATCCACATTCTCGTTGAGTGGGCATCCTTAATGTTGTTCTCATAGGTACATTGCTTTACTTTACAGAATGTAAAATATAAATAAAAAAAAGATGTTTTGTCTAGTTCCCTACAATATATAACCATGTAATAACTTTCAATATGTAAAGAGCTCAGTCATGCTAATGCGGGAAAAATCAAAGTTTAGACTTCATTCTGCTCACATGCAAACACAATGTCCATGAGTAACCAACACCCTGTAACATCATCTCTGAAGGACAAGAGCTGTTCAATTATTATTATTCAAAAATTATCAGTTAATACGTGTATGTCATATTCATTTAGTTTTTGCTTTTTGATTCAGAATAAATAATTTTATATAAATTATGTGAAACAGACTAGTTATTAAGCAGGTGTGATTATTTATGTTCCTTATTTTTCAAATTTGACTGGCCGCAGCCATCTAAGAACTACACTAAAAAGACCTGACATTTCTTTTGCAAACTTTTCCTGACAGTTTAAGTCTCTCTACTATGCTAAATTCAAAGAGGCTTTTCCTCTAATTTCATCTTTTAAAGAATTTTAATGGATTGCTTCAGACTTAGTTATCATAAACCTCCATGGTTATTCCAGATACAAAACTAGACATATAAACCCTTTACAATAAGGTTTTGGATACTTCTTTTAAACATTGTCACTAGATAAATCTAATTGGTTCATATGTCCTAGGAAAAAATTGCAATTTTTTCTATATAGGTAGACTACACTGACAACAATTTACAACTTAAATCCTGCTTTAACTGGTTCTAGACAGCTCTCTCCACTTTATCTGCAGCCGATTTTTGGGGAAAGCTGTAAAACACTAAAACACATTAAGGAAATGTTGCAACTCTATTACATTAAAAGCTCAAAATGATGCGAAAAGGCAGATATTTATATTCATTTTTACCACATGAAGAATAGCTCATCCTTGGAAAGGCAATGCTTCTACACTTTCTTCTTCTGAGGAAGTTGTTAATTCAGGGTTGTTACCTTATAACCCTTCTGACCTTAAAACCCTTCCTCACATAAGGGTTATACTTTTTCAACAAAGGGAATCAATATGTACAGCTTTTAAAAATGCTTCTGCATAACATGGCAGGATAAACTTTGCTCTCACCTGCCATTTTATGTACATGAACATATGTGAGCAACCCTAACATTTCAATGAATATTTATTTAATGTATTCCATATAACGTTGCATGAAAAAATATTCCAATATTCCTCAATCTTTAATCTTTAATCTTGTTCTTAAAGGATATGATGTTACAATTCCCCTAGAGCAACTTTCATAAATTTAGTGTGCCTTACATTTTGTGTCAAAGAGAAGTCATGCAGAGGGACAGTACTTAAAGTGACACTGAAGATCGCATTACTTGGCATACATAAATTGCAAAATGCTGCAATTTAAAATGAAATGATGATGCTTTTATGTGCAAATATGCACTTAATATTGATTTAATTCAAAATTTTCAAGTTAATATAGTACCTATAGGCAGGACTGGGGAAGAAGGGTGCTCTATAAAAGAAAAGTCTGCAAGATGAATTAAAGTTCCTTTTCTTCAGGACTTGTCCCAGACTAGATAATGATTGTATCTCCACAGCCTTTTCAACTTGTGAAAATGTGGAAACAGAAATTCAAACAATTTTCTAAAATGCAAAATCCAAACCACATTTAGGCCCTTGGAATTAGCTACCACAGTGTTCAGTAGCACACGAAGCTCTGAAAAAGTGTCTGACCTTTCATAAAACAGAAATCCAGAACGTCTCCTTTTTCCCTTCTGCCTTCAAAGCCATCTTTTAAAGTGAAGATCACCACCTTACAGTGGAAACTCAGATACCACTACCCCATGAAAGATATTCCCTTTCCCTAAACTTTCTTCAAAACTGTAGGGAGAAGAGAGAATTTTAACACCACAGACAGCCTATTTCAAGGAAATGGATGACTAATGCTGTTGACATCTTCCATTTCTGAAGCTCACTCTTCCATACTATTAATATCACCACAGCACGATGTTCTAACACCATTTTTCAGTTGGATACCTTTACTCCATAGACACTTTCTCATCTCCATCTCCCAGGTAACAGCTTCAAAAAAATCCTCCAGCAGATCTGCTCTGTCCATGAGGTTTGGAAGATAGAAAATATCCCTTTACCTCAGAATTTTCTTGATGTCCTTCCTAAACTCTCAATATCTCAATATGATGGTGCCACAGCTCTCCCTTATCACTTGCAGTCTGATGAATAAAATGAAAATATGGTAAATATGGCTATTCCCCCTTCCACAAGGGTTTTTTTCACTCTCCATTTGGGTTGTGTTCTACAATTATCCAAGGAATGTACCTTTCACAAAATGTAGCCCAGCTGTCTATCGGTGACGCACAGATCTATCTGCTGGGACACACTGGGACACAACTCAGGGTCTCATCTTATTCACATGTTAAACTCTTTCTGATGAAATCATGGAATCGTGGCTTGGGGAATACACTCAGAGCATTTGACAGTATGCCATCCAGATACCAAGCGCTCATAACATTAGTAAATACAGATCTGAGACAAGAAATACGAAAAAAAAAAATCAACAATAACACAGGTAATATATTTGGCATTAGAACCTATCTCCCCTCACCTTTTTGAGCTCTGCAGGCAGCATGACACATGTGAACATAAAATATGCAAAGCTTAAAGAAATTCCAAATGCTGAACATAAATTCAGCCACATTTTAGCAAGACAAAATTCAAAATCTCACCATTTTGATTTTTTTTTTGGCAGGAATAGGGGGACAGGAAAGGGGAGGGAAGGTAGGGAAGGGAACATTCTACTTTACTAATAGTTGGAGGAATAAATTCTGGAGGAATAAGTCCAAAGGACTGTCACAAACCTTACCAACATAGCAATTAAATGTCTTCCTGTGCCTTCTTTAGAAAGAGCATGAAGCCACACACTGAAAAGAACCTCAGACTTTCAGGATTAGCCACTGAATACTCACTGGAGAGGTGGGATGACAGGGACATTTAGGAGATGAAACAATCTACTACATAAGCAATCTGTCATCAATAGACCGTGGAAAATAAAGGTGGTAGGTTTCAAGTACGATGGTCTGTACGTTTGGGAGTGACCTGCACCTCAGACACATTATGTCACAACGGCTTTCTCAAAACTCTGCCTTTAAGGTACTATCTCGTTTTTTGACTGCTGGCTCTATTATTCTTCATTTAGATGATTGCCATGTCTCAGCTGGTTAGCTCAAAATCAGACTGTCGTCACAAGAATCTTTGTGGTAATGTATGGGAAGATGATACTTTTTCAGTTGCTGCATTATGGTTTTAGAAATCTGGATAGTAAGGGATGAGAACTAGAATAGTTCTTCTTTTTCACTCATATAAATAAATTTGATATAATTGGAGATTATATAGTGAAGTGATTGTTTAGAATACTAACACACTTTTAAAACACTGTTTAACTTCTAGTGGGAAGATAAATTACATTTGCTTTAAGACTGTTATTTGATTATTATAATTAACTTAGTTCAAAGACCTGGCAAAGAAAGAAGCTGAGGTTAAGTGGAGGAGATACTTAGGATAATCTAGTCTAAGAGTAGAATAAGGACATAATTCTAAACAGCAGAGAGGCAAGAACAACTCAAGAAATGAAAAAATAAAATAAAATTAAAACAAACAAACAATCAAAAAACAAACAAAAAACCACAACAAAATAGCTAATTTTTATGCAATTATGAAAGATTTATGAAAACAGAGAAAAACTATTACAACCAGTGTGAATTTGAAGTTCAAAATCAACCAGTGCTAAATAAATAATTTTCTTTTCTTTTCCTTCAGGAAGACTTTAAGGAAACACAATGCTTACAATCTTCACACACACCAGAGATTGGTACTGAAAGTAACCTCTCTGATGGAAGAGCAACAAATGGTGGACTTTAGAACATGCAAAAATTATCAGTGAAATTTTACAACGGTAGGGAAGAACTAGGACAGATTACCTAGGTCATGCCATCTTTATTAGTAAATAACTGTGAAGAATATCCTGAAGGAATGGTTGTAAAAAGCCTCTAGGAAATAAGTTATATCTACTAGGTTCCACAAAATGCCTCAAAACACCCTAATTCACAGCCATAATCTGTAGCTTACATGAAACTCAATTCTTGGCACTTTGTTAACAATCACAGAGCCAGGACTGTGCTAAACCAGTGAACACAAACAAGTTACGTACTAACCTTCCCTGCTTCCGCTTATTTCGCACAACTTTTAAAATTACTCAAATTCTTAAAAGGTTTTTCCTAAAGAACTACCCTTTTTTCTCCATTTGCCGTATCTGCCTTTATTTCTATTGCACATTTTAAGAGGGTATAAACTGTGACTTCTGCTAGGAAATCACTTGCCAGGTGAACAGCTTGGGTAGCTGTGTGACACAGACGTTCTACCACGTCTGAAAAAGCAAGAGCCAGCTCAGAAGTTGTGTGTGCACAGTCGTGGTTGATATACCCTTGGCACAGTACAATTAGTTATACCCAGATGATTTCCAGTCATGAAATTCCTTAAAATGACACAGAAGTTTTTCCTCTTTCTTGTCAGAATGAACACAAACCAAATAAAATCGATTATAAATTTATACATTTAATAGTTAAATTGCTCCAAAGAGAGAAAACCTAATTGGTAATAGTTTGGGTTTTTTTATTTTTTATTTTTTTAATAGGTGATGTCATATTACATAATTTACCTTCATAAATGTAACTTTTTGACTACTAAGGACTCTTTAACATAAAACATCTAACATCAATGGACTGTAGCCAGAAAAATGAAAATATGAAATTATTATGATTTTAGAATTATTAAACATCTTTTACTGAAAAAACATACCATAATGTGTAATTAACTCCTGTTTTCAACTCCTGTTTCAGTCATTAGTAAAACATATTGATTACATAGGGTACATTAGTTAAACATAACATCCTATGAAAAGCTAGAATTCAAAAAAACCTAAAAGACAGAAGTAGAGCAGCACGTATTCTTCAGTCTCAAAAGTCTGTTCACAAATATGCCACTTATTTATCATGACAAATATTTATTGCAAAGGCTCAGCAAACCTTTCATTTTTAAGTCTTAGTGGCTAAGGCCTGTTAAAGGTCTTTAACAGCCCTCCAGGCGTTGTGCTCTCCAGACGTAATATGCTGTGGTGAAACATATTTCATATTCTTTATTATGAAATTCCAACTCATATTTTATTATTGTCAACATAACATATTAAAAATAAGCTCACTGAAGACAAAGGTATCCCCATTTTCACTAGTGTTGTGTCACAAAAGCAAATAACTGCTCTTATGAGTTCCTGCACATGCAAGGAGCACAAGCCTTTCCTTTGAGAGGTAAATACCATCAAAATTGTATTGTAGAAATTACCTTGGAATTTAGAAGCTATGGTAAAATCAATTGCATTATTTCCCTAAAACTTTTATATCAGCCAGGTTGGAATTCAGTAGCTTAAAAAAAAGACCCAAGAAAAGGCGTGCACAACATATCTTCATTTTTAATATAGAACTTAATTAATATTCAAAGAATTTCCCGCTTTTAGCCACCAGGAAACTAATATGACAACGTGTCCTGGAATATACATAAATTTCTAACTGAACCTTTAAATTTGAGATAAATTTCATTTATTACATGAACCTACATGAGACTTCAGTGAGAAGACAGCTCACTGCCAGAGAGAGCTGACTCTTAAATTCTCCACCATACTCAGGCAGGCTCAGCATATACAGTTTCCTTATAAAAACACGCTAAATACTAAGGCTAAGAATGCCTCTTTCCTAAGTGAAGATAAACCAGAATTACAAAAAAACATACTCATGCACCATACTGAGTGATTTCTGACTGCCATTCATTAGAAAAAAATTTACCCTGTCTTTACTGAACGAAAATATTTTTTCAAAAATACAGCTGGTATTCTAAAAATACAAAATTAACCAAAAGCATTTTATCAACCCTAATATAGTCTTACTGCAGTCTTTCATAGAAACACAGCTAAGCAAATGCAAAGGCATTAAATCTGACAAATGTCCTTTTTCTTTTTTTTTTTTTTTTCCGGAAGAACCCTTTTACTTTAAAAGGAACCTTTTAATCAAGTTCATTGGAATTTGGATAACTTTCCATCCTGAGCTCTGCCACAGAGTCGGCATTTCATCTCATTCTCCTAAGGTAAGGCAAAATGGCAACACAAAGCAACACCACACACACAGAAAAGGCAACATTATTCTGGGATAAAAAATATGTCTTCCCTGGAGAAGATATTAATAAGGATTTCTGCTGAGCAACCATGTCATTTTAGGAAAACTATGTTTATTTCTCTATACATCCATAAAATAGAAAATGACTTATATGAAATAGAATCCTGAGCACGATGATGAAGTGAGCAGATTTTCATTAGATTTCAGAAAACCTATTGTAGAGTTGTGTGAGCAATTTATGTTTTCAATAAAAAAAGAAATTATGAAGTAAAATTCCATTAATCTTCAAGTAGAGGAGCTTTATGTTCATGTAATTCCATGCTAAATAAAACCAACCCTTCATTAATTTCATGGATATTGTCTGCCATGTTTACAGATGCTGAACTTAATCAGGTTGTTTTTACTAACTTCTCAATATATTGGTGGGTAAATAAGGTGTAGATAACCAATAAATCCAGAGAATTTAGTGAAAGCAATCTCCTAATTCTTCCTAACATTCAACAATAATTAGTATATATATCACTTGCACTATGAAAGAAGACGCATTTTTCCTAAATAGCACAAGTTTACTTTATTGCCTTACCAGAAATGCTAATCATATTTTTATACTTCATTCTAATCTAAAAAAACTTCTTGCACACATACTCTTGCTCTCTGATGACAACATATAAAATACCATCTCTCTTTTGCCACAGTGGGAAACAGTAGTTCCCTAATACCTAAAATTTAATAATTATGCCAAAAGCAATTAGTACCCACAGAGAAAGAAAAGGAAATATTTTGACAGAGACAGTAGAGACCATTACAAAAAAAGCACTGCAATGAACAAGAAATATCTATTTCCTACTAAGTAAAAAATGTCAGAGTGGCCCTTTGCTGGTTAGTTCGACAAAGCTACCTCGTAACTGAGTGTATGGGAACGCAGGAGTGTTCAGCGTCTGGGATAAATTAAAAGCCAGAATTCTGTACGAGCAATTTATTTTGCAGCTGCTATAGAAGTAAAAGTCCTTAGCAAATTCCAGCAGGAGGCTACCAAGTGGACAACAGGATCTGAGACGGGTGACTATTTCTTCCATGAAGAAACAATGACGTAAACTGAGATTTTTACTAGCAAAAAAAATTACTTCAACAGTCACAAATAGTCTCCAGGAACAACCTAGTTGTAGCTTCAAAGTCAGATAATGAACATAGTACACAATGCAAACTTGTCCAGTTATAAAAGTATAGCAGCACTCGTAATATAATACTAATACTAATAACAACAACAGTTGGGTGTGGGAGGAGGTGCCTGATGGTAAAATAAAAGAAGCAAATTAGATTGGCAGGAGAAATATGCTTTATTTTCTCCCATTTGGAATTACGCTGCCTGTCATCCTGAAACCAGAATTTGGACTCAAACTAACATTTTAATTGATATTTCTGAATTGCATATTTTTCAGAAACTTGCAGTAAATAAATAAATATACAAAAACTTTGCTCTGGATTTTGTGCATCTATTTATAAAGTAGCTTAACTGCTGGATTGCCCCACGAGGCTTTGAGAATGTATATTGAATTCTTTCCTTCTTTCCTCTGCTTGAACATACACCTTGAAGGAAACTGTTCTCACCCTTAGATAATATCATTGATGTTACAGTAATTGGAATGTGTCATAATATTTAGATCCATGTAATAGATTCAAGTAATTATTCAGATAGAAAAAAAACACACCACACTGTAAAAGACTTCTTAAGAAATAATCACATATTTGATTTGAACTCTACTTCTTGTGAACTGTCCTACGTATTTGGCTGTAAAGTTTAACTTTTTCCTGTTTTCTGGCTCAGTGATACTTTCACAGGTCACAGCAATAGCAGCAGCATGACAGAGGAGACTGACAGGGACCTTCCCTGTATCCTCTCCTCACATCATCACCTTCAGCCCCAGACATGCTTGTACAACTGTGAGGAGCTAGTAAATATTAGTGCTCTTTTTTATTACCATTATGTGCTCTCTGTGTGTTTATAATTCATTACTTGCTAAAAGGTAAAAGAATAATTGTTTGCAAGTATGATAAGGTAGGAAAGGCAAAATGATGACCCAGATAAAGGGCACGTCAAACACTCAAACCTAGTAACAAGGGCACAGGCTGTAAAGAAACTCTGTTGCTCATTTCCTATCTGCTTTCAAAAAATGTTTTTATATCACTCTGAATGTGTTCTGTCACACACTACCAGGAAGGGTTTATACCTGAACCTGTCATGTGAGCCCTATAATGAGCCCCTCTCATTATTTCTGCTAGGGATTTTGTTTTTCAGAATATTTTTTCGTTAAAAATGGGCTACTAATTGGCAAAATTCCATACATACACATTTGAGGTCTGCCAGACAGGACAGAATGATGTGTTTCTCAGTAATATAGTTTATAGCATATACAGACTTTCAGAACAAGCACAGTGCACATCACAGACACCTTAATTAAGTAATAAAATTTAATCTGTTTATATGCAAATGCAATCCTACATGCCATGATATCCAAAAATATACAGATGTACAGGTTTACAAGAGGAGTGACTAATTTGTGCTTAGTGCAGATGCAACACTACTTGCCTTCTCAGCACAGCAATATTAAAACACCTGCTGCATGAAGGATGATGCAGCCTAAAGTTCACCATCAGCCTTACACTGTGAGCAGTTACAAATTGCTTTTGTTGTTAATTTTAAATGGGCTACCACGCTTTGTTTGCACAAACTTTTAATTGCCCACACACCACGCCCCACAAAATTCCACAGGTCCTTGAAGCATCGCTACATCTGAACGGTTTCAAAACAACATGTTAGTTTATTAGGGGAATCGAGCTGTTCTGAGTGTCAAAAGGGCAAAAGGAAAATGCATGACATCTAGCAGAACTGTAGTGCTGCAGAAGGGCACCTACTGAGAAAGCCAGCGATAACTGAACCATCTTTTTGACAAAGGAAAAAAGCATAAAACAGTCTAATCCTTAATGTTCTACATATGCTAAACCATTCCCAAAAGCTTGTATGCACTAACATAAATATAGCTGCAAATGCCAGAATACCATAAAAAAAAAGGAAAAAAAAAAAGGAAAAAGAAAAAATAAAGCTGTAGTTGGTATTTTAAATTTGCAAATAGGCATGCAGTTTACATAGGGATTATTTTCTTTGGGTAGTTCTTCTGAAACTTCATTTTTCCCCTGAAGAGGGAGACTAAAAACAAACTAATCTGAAGGTGGAAAATACCATGCTTGAACACGCAGTGTGTAGATTTGGCTGAAAAATAGCTTAACTACACAATCAACATTTATGGGATAGATAACTCAAAATTATTTTTAAGAACAGTCCTGTTAGAAAGATAGTAATTCCAAAAGTAAATATTCATGTGATATATATCAGTTATATCTTGACTATATTAAAGGTATGTGAATCATAATACTTCATTAACCCTGACTAAATCCTATCATTTACCATTGTATACTCAGTTCTTGCGATCTTTGAAAAAAAATTATAATGAATAATTATTTTAAAGCCTTATTTTAAATTTTGTGTACCCTGAATACTGTTTTCCTCTTAATCACCTTTAACAGTTGCTAGAACAAAGACATTATTTCATTATCTTCCTTACATGAGTACCCCAGTATGCTACCACAGATGTTCAGCTCCTAGGGATTGATTTAGAACCTGGAAGACCAGGAGGACGTGCAAGTATCATTACCTTTCAAAGGCATCAGTTCCTCAAAGAACTCACTCAAAAGCATATTTTAAACACAGTGGGAAAGACTCTAAACTGTCAAGAGACGTATCATAAGAACTACAATGACAACCAAGGCTAGAAAACGTCACCTGTCATTGAAGGCCTGGTTGAAGGATAAATTAGTTTTAAAAAAATAATTAAAACAGGCTTTGCCAAAATGAATGTCTGGCCTAAACACTTTGACTGCACGTTTTCATCATGGCCTATTCAGAAGTAATGTATCTTTTTGATGTTATGCCTTTCAAGTACACAGAAATTCAAAAATGTGGCAATGGCATAAAAATCTAAATGCATTCCATAAGACAAACACAGTGGAAACTATAATCTTTTGATAAAGGGAATGCCTAGGGCAGCCACACTAAGACAACAGCACATGCAAAATTCCCATGTTGTACAAACAAACATCCTGCATCTGTAGCGCTCACAGAGCGCTCAGTGAGACATCACCGCTGGCAGGAACATTAAAAAGCTGTTGCTTAAATGCCAGCTCTGTGCTGAGACTCGCTGCTGGAAAGAGAGAGGATGAGGGATGCTGGGAGAGGGGGATTTTCAGTTGCAGTGCAAGCCTTAGCCACTGCAGCAAGGACAACAACTTCACATTCTCGACTCTTCCTTACAGGGGATCAGATTCCTAAGGATGCCTGCGCTGGTCCAGCAGAAGCTGAGCCAAACATCCTCCCTACTGCCCCCAGGCTACACAGCAAAGAGGGGGCAAACACAGCAAACACAGAGGCAGTTGTCCAAGGGCAGTTAAGAAGTTACCATGAACTCCATAGTAGAGTAGAAAAATTTCCTCTGTTTTGAGAGAAAATTTCAACAAGCGTAGGAGGCTTCACAGCACTTAGTGAAACAAACACCTATTAACGGCTAATATTTAGTATTTTAGCACTTTATTATATAGGAATATCTGAAGATAAATCTTACATGAAAAAAAGCTGCATCCTACTTTCAGTCTTAGCAAACACTTCGCCTTGTTTTACTTCTGGCTCCCATGAGGAAAAAACCCTGGGACCTCTTCCCTTCAAAGACAGAAATACATTTAGGAAAGAACTAAAACCCTATGTCAGTTTAAAAAGGGGCAAGCTCCTGTCACTACATCTGGTCTGCAGACATTTTATTTTTTGGGTTTTGATTTGTTGGGGTTTTTTTCCCCTCTGGTACAAGACAGCATTAAAAGGATTCATGATGAGGAATCACTGTGATTTTCACTGCAAGGACTAAATATGCTTTTCCTTAAATACATCTGAAGGGGAAAAATAAAATCATGAACAAATTTTAGAATCATTAGGTTTTTGGAAGACCATAATGAGTGACTTTGATAAAAATTATAAAGAGAATATATGAAAGCTATTCTGGAAATCATTATACTCTGCTACAGTCATACCTACAATTTGAAGCAGGAAAAAAAAAAGGTAAAAAAGTAAATAAACACATATATATCTACATAATGCATATGTGTATGTACCTAAAGATTATATTGAATGTTAAGGTGTGTATAGCAAGGTAGTAATTTCTAGTATGTTTAAAAGGAATTATTTTCACTGACTGACAGCAAGACAAAAAAGTTTGGTGTACTTCTGTTTATCACTAGAGACTTTTTCCTAACCTTACTCAGCTATGGACAACTTCATACTTATTTTGGCCTATGTTGAATCAAGTTTGCACATTCATTTTTTATACATCCCAAGTCCACTATTTTCTGTTCCAGTCACAGCAGCCCTTGGGATTCTCAGCCCTGAGATGCACTTCTTCAGTGTGTGATGCCTCTGGTCAAAAGCAAGGGTTTTGCATTCTACTGGTGGTGTGCACCTTGCAATTAATAATTCCTAAATCTTGGAAATATCCATCAATCATTCTACTATGAAAAGTGATACAATAACTAATTTTTGTGTTAAAGTACTGTAAAAAATAAAGGTGTAAAAGAAAACTGTGTAGGATAAAGTTAAGACTGTTAGTTCTTCTTTGAAATAGGTTCAGAAGAAGACTATCACGTATGTTAGATCAGATCTTGTTACATTCCATCTCTATTTAGCTATTTTCAACAGGTACTTCCCCCAGCTGCAGCCATTATAGATGTCTAGTACAAATGAATCGTTGTGATGACAGATAATGTTTTTTGCAATGACTAGAAGCACCTGGCTGATTTAAAAGTGAGATCAAAGCTCGCTCTTCCTAGGGTGTGGACACTGTAAGGGTATATCTTCTATCCTGAAGAAGTAAATCTATTATTACGTGACACTGTATTAGGGAAGAATTATTTCACCTTTAAGTCCACTTAGGAAAGCAATCCTAATGATGCCCTAAACATTGCTCACAGTCATGCAACTTGAATTAGTATGGTATACTAGAAATATGTAGGTTACAACAAGGCAAAGATATAACTCTGCAGTAGCACAAAAATACCAAAAGATGGCAACTGAAAGACAAGATGCAGTAATTTGACCCAGCCATACATAAAGAAGCTGTGCAGATTGCTCCAATTATCAGTGAAATTCTCTGTGCAGCAGTGATTATATCCATGTAAATCAGTGCACAGCAAAAAAGGACCTGATTTGGGGCTGATGACCTGGCCCCTCTCAACAAGTTATTAATGTTGCATTGCATACATTTATTGTATTTTAATGTACTGAACACGTTCAAAAAACATTTTGAATGTATGAACAGACCGGTCAGTCTCACGCTGTTATTGAGGAGCCAAACTGAGCAAAACACTTATCAGTAACAGTAAACAAGGAATTCACCTTGGATTTTCTACCTCAGAACAATGTCCTCAATTCATACTGGTGACAGGGACAGTACTGAGACATCACTTCACTCTATTTTCAGCTTTCAATAGTTTTGGACTGATGATTCCTAAATTTGCAAAATCCTTGTAAGAAAAAATGTTTAATTTAGACAATAGAAGCATAACTAAATTCATGAATATTTGCAACCTTTCAGTACAGATTCAAAGATTATCTCCAGTATTTCCATGTACTCGGCATCACTGCTTATACTTTTTTTATGATTAATTCCTCTTAATATATTGAAATCTATGATCCTCATCTCTACTGCATTGTCTGCATATATCACCTTAATTTAATATTTGTTAAAATCATTCTTCTGTAAACTTACAATGATGTGCTGTAGGAGTTTTAATTCCAACCAGCTTTCATGTTGCTGTACATGAAAATTTCAATAAAAAAGCTCATTGTAGGAGGCAAATGCAGGAAAATATTCTTGGACCTTGAAAACAGTGAACGCTAAATACCGATTATTTCATTTCTTTCTAACATACTTCTTACGGACTTCCTCCTACTTCTAGCTCTTCTTACACAAGAATTTTAAAAAACACTACTGTTCAACACTTCTAATGTTCCCATTTAATATACTGAAACAAAGAACTGAATCTGTACTGTCCTCACAAAACTCCTTCTTTTTAAATATGGTTTACTTTTATTTTTCCTTTGGCTTTCAAAATCCTCTATTTAATATTTCTAGACTTCTCAATCCCTGTTCCTGTATTTGTCAAGCATTGACTTGCCTTTTGTTTTTTTAATTATAATTTATAATTATCTGCTGCAACAGTCTTATCTATATCATAAGCAAGGGGAAAACCTTAGACCTTTGGTCACCTTATTTTCTTTTTTATTTTCTGTCACCTTATTAAAACAATATTTAGCCATGTGCTTTACAATGTGCATTACTCTCTTTCACGTCTATTCTAAACACACTTTGTATTATCAACCATTTGCACAAAAATAACATTTTGAAAGATCTGGTTTTATACCAGAGCTACATAATCACAGAAGAAACTTTATTATCTTCTGTTAGTTTTAGCTACAGATGTTACAGAGAAGCAAACTGCAGACCACAAAGAAACTACACCCATGGTTTGAACTGTATAAAAAAAAGTGTTTCAAAATTCACACGAAATATTTAGCAAAGAGGAACGTGGGAACAAATCTGGTAGATCAGAGAGTCAATGTATATTCATTCCTAGGGCTCTGGCTTGTGAGGAACAAAAAAATGTGTTTTTTTTTTAATAGTTCCCAACATTGAGCTACTGGTTTGGTCGCGGAGAGTCACTTCACTTCCCTGGGCTTCTGTCTTCTTCCTGCCTCTGCCCTGTCTCTACAGATTGTAAATTCTTGGGATCTCTTCATATCAGAGATGGGACAATAATCTCTGAGTGTCTACATATTATAAAATACAGATATTAATAGACTATAAAAGAACAGACTTTCTGTTATTCACACTGAATTAACTCAAATTATTTCTTATTTATTGATTGAAAAATTAGCTTCTAATTCCTTTTAGCGCTACATAAATTCTAGTTTTAATCTATCTAGAAAATACAGTTATAAAGAAGACAAAGAGGTCTACAATTGAAGCTCTTATCAATTTCCTAAAATCTAAATATTGGCTAAAACAACTCCTTTTTCAGTTTAAAACTTTCCTTGATAGCTTTGCTTGCGAGAAATATGCTTTAGTCACTTAACACAATACTTGAAAATTTAAATACATACCAAATTAGATAATAAAAGCACAAAAAGCACAGTTCTATAGGCAAAGTTTTACTTGCATATATAAATAAGGAAGTGGAAAGAAAATAAGAAAGCAAAGAAAAAACCTACCTTTGTCTATTTGGTGTACACATCTGCAATCACAAAAGTATTTCTCTGGAACATTTAAAATCTCAAAAGTAATGCAGAAACCGTTTAGAATAAACTAGCTGGTGACAATCTGAAACCAATCAGGTATATTTTCTCATCTTGATTTTACTGGAACTGGCCAAAGGATCATCTATGACTGACAGTTAAAAGGAAGTTTTTTCCACAGTGGAATGAATTGGAGCAGTATGAATTTCAGAAACGCTCTGCTTTAACATCAGCACTATTTATATTATTGGATAGTTATAAAGAAAGCATTAAAAAAATTCTTCTCCTCTCCAACAACAAGCAACAGTCAGTGACATTGTCAAAAGAAAAAAAAAAAAAGAGGAAAAGAAAAAACAAGCTTAGCTTAACATTTCATATAAATGCTCCAAAAAACGTAAGAGGAGAATTTCATATATTTCTGGAACAAACAGTTGACTTAACGCTGTTTGTAGGCATGTGGCCTGGCATGCTAAATATTCATTTAATTTAAAACACAATATGATATAATTTTATAAAAATTGACAGTGAATTTATCCATAATAATAAACATACCAATGTTTGCTGCATCAAGAGTTTGTGGTGTCTCTGTTGGCAATTTCTGAAGGGTCTGTTCACCATCTGTCTTCTCTGGTGAGCTGTTGCATTGAGACTGCTGTTGGTCTTCCTCTTGAGCAACAAATGAAATTACTCCTAAAACAAATAGATACCAGGTGTTATATTATCCAGGCATTAGCTTTAAAAAGACAGACTGCTAGACATGTACAAGTATTTCCTCAGTTCAAAACTAATAAAAAAATGAAGTAAACCTTCTGCTCAGGTGTCAGCCATCCAATTATAATTTATGGTATTTAAAAATACATCTTGAGTGAGTACAAGGAATTAACCATTTTTTCTCCCAAAAGTGCTTTTCTACTTACCTGAACAGATCCATAATGAGTACCTAGAAAAAAATCAGTAATAAGAAATACAAGCAAAACCACTTCATAAAAATTATAAAATATAGTGGTCAATAACATTACTGTTTTCCTAGTTCAATTTCTATGCATAATCTTGATCCTTTCTGGGTTTTTTTTTCTTTTGTTTGTTTTTAATCAGTGCGTCTCATTCTAATGCTATAAGATAATGAATAGAATAGTTAGAATATTCCTGTGGAGCTGGTTTTGTATTGTATGTTAAGTTGTAATCAAGTATTTCAGGAAGACAATATACAGAGAGACTGTAAAACCAGGATTTTCAAGTTGCCACTTGTTTAAAGGGCTTGGTAAAACTATTAATAGTGGAACTTTTAAAACTTTGTAACGGAGAATTAATATGAGAGCCACAGAACAACTGGATCTGAAAACACCTAAATCTCATGGTATTTTTTGTTTCTCCAGCTTTGAGCAGGATGGATGTGTGGCAACAGATCCCATGGCAGAGAGGATGTGCTGTGCTCCCCGGGAAGCGGAATTCAGCACATTTCTAGCTAATGGAACAGCTGAAGCTAAACAGCAAGGCTCAGGGGGGACCTGGACAAGGCAGCAGCAGTGAGGGGGGAGATGGCACCAGACAGGTCACAACACCACCTGGCTCAGGAAGCTGCTGTGACTTTGGCAGCCAGGACCTGACCAAGCCTCCTGAACATAAATCTGTACACACCAGTCTCGTTTACAGTTCTCGAGGATTAACTTCCCCGCCCCCCCAGACTTCTGCGAAAAGCTGCATGGAACTAAATGGTCTTTAAAGTCCCTTCTAATCCAAACCATTCTATGACTCAACCTTAATCAAACGGCCTCATGATTACTTTTGATGGTAACACTGTGCTAGAATGATGTTACTCTTAAAAGAAAAAAAAGGCAAATAGAACATAACTGAAGTCAAACGTTACCAGGAAACCTTGAAAAACACCAAATTTTTTTCCTGATACTCTCACTGGTAGGTACACCAGGTGGCAATTTCGAAATGATAAACACTGACAAATTATTTCTGCTAAGAAGAATTAAATTAAATAATTACAGGGGAGAATCTCTTTTTCTTTGAGAGACAGCAACTGGGTAGCACAGGCATATACACCAAAGTTGAAAACAAAATCGAAAAATGGAAATAGGTTTGTATTTAAATCCAGAGGAACTATATAATTTTAAATTTAAAAACATTAGAATCCTAGATTTTCTTCTCTCTGTTAAGAAAACTCTATAAAAATACAAATAAATTAAACTAAGAATAAAAATTAATTAAAATTGAAACAAAGCATTTTAAACGAAAAAGTTATACAAATTGCTAAAATTGCTCCCAGTATATAAGCCAGAAAATGGGTCTAAATAGGCAGAAGAATGATTGCAATTTGAGCAAATGATTGTTTTGGAGTTTTTTTAAATCTTGAAAGATAAGGAAAAAAAAAGCCTCAGGGGAACGAAATCTGAAGAAAATACTCAAGGCATATAAATATTGATGTAAGAGGACATATTTAATGGCACTAATAGCTAATGGATCTTAGGATAAGTACTGACTAATTAATCTGACTTTATGTCTCTATATAATCCTAGTATTATTTTGGTCAATTGAAGCACAATAGAAGAAGAGAGAAGCAAAGTGCAAGAAAGAATTCATTAATTTTAAATATCATCATTACCATCAATATGCTTAAAAGATATGAAGAGTTATAAGAAGCTGAGTAAAAAAATGCGAAATAATAGCTTTAAAGTTGATACAAAAGACTTGGCTAAATGCTGAAAATCAATAAGTTCATAAATTCTAAAGATTTCTTACAGTAAATAAAACTTTGTTACAGTTCATTTTAAAATTTTAGTAATTTTTCATTATAGTTCTTCCTTGCAGTGCTAATGGAGGATTTTCTTTACCAATGGTCTTTATTTCAGAATCATGTACTGTGCATATGTGTGTGTGGGAGAAAGAGGGGCAGAACACGAGTGATGACGGTTTTAAGGAAGGAAATGGTAAAACAAACAGTGCCTTTTTTTTCCCTGCCCTGCTCTCAAAAGCATCAAAATAATGGGCTGAGCCATTCTGAATAATTACTTCTTATTTGCAGCAAATACTGGAATGCTTGAAAAGTTCCAAAAGCACAAATTGCTAGTGCTCAAGAACATTCCAAGAGCCCGTAGAAGAACTATGGTAACTAAAAACTACTTGAATTGCTAAACCACTGTGCTGATAATCCAGCAGTGGCACGATCAAAAAATCAGTGAAGAATTGCGGTATAATCGCTGACACTCAATTTTCCTTCTTTATGGAAAACAGATCTCAAACAAACAGAATTAATGGCAATGAGGTTATAATCTTGATCGATAAAGGTGACTGAATTGATGTAGTGAATTCAGATCTCTGCAAGGCTCTCAATTAAATCTGTCAAAGTATTTCAATAAAAAATAATGAGTTTTACTACAGATGGCATGCAGTTTATAACTCAGTTTATCTGCTTAATCTTAAAATATTCATAAATCGTCTTTTGTAATTTTCATGGGCACCAAAGTATCTACAACTGGCTCAAAGTTATTTGAAAATTTTATTAGGGGAAAAAAAAAAGAAAACCATTGTTGGCAAGAACTGCAAATAACAAAAGAAAAAAGTGTATTAATTTCAAGTCAATTACAAAATGCAGAATCCTTATCAGTGAGGACAGTACATAGCATAGTCCATAAATTAAAGCAGAATATTTTCCTAGGAAGTATTCCTAAGCAGAATACTCTCCTGGTTTGAGAGTTAATAGTGCAACCCAGTGCGCACTAGTGGAGATCAAGATAGCAGATGATACATAAATATATTAATTTATTCAAATTATGGGCTACAAAAATATTCCTATCAAAAGACATTTTGCAGGATGGGATAAAAGAGTTTTATACAATGAAGAAGAATAAAAAGTACTTAGCGCTCTATGAAGCAATAAATAATACACTGGAAACGCGCAGAAAATGCATCAAAAATGAAAGATTTAAAATAACAAATAACAAAGGCAAATTTACATTTTTTTCATGAGGTTATGCTGAGCTTGGCTTCTGTGTTATGAAAGGTCTTTGACACAGGAAGTTCTGGTCTTTCAGCTGTGAACCCCCTGTCACCCCACAGAACCCACTGCTGCTTACACTGCCTTCATCAGAGGCAGTGCTATCTCATGTTTCCTTATCGACACTACAAAACATCCAGTAGATGATCACTTGTTCATGCACAGCTGTCCTCAGATATTTGGGGTTTCTTCTTGTACCCGGTTGCTCAGCTCTGACCCCTGCGTCACACATTACACCACAATGTAACTCACCATAATGTCATGGCTGACAATTTTCCAGGAGTACACTCAAAGCCAAACAAAACTTCTTGTACATCTGAGAGATATAAGTCCCACTGATTCAACTGGCCACAGAATTATGCCATCATCAACTATCTTAGAAAACAACATTCCTCAGCTGTCCTTTGGCATATATATAAGAAACCAAACTTGTGTATAAAGGATACTAAACTTGCCGAAGCAGTAATACAAGTATTCCTAGAATTATACTGAAAATGAATAATTAAAATTTACATAGATCGAGGAGGTTTTCTTTTTGCTGATACATCATTCCTTTAAAAGCTTTCTTGGTCAAAACATCATTGCAAATTTTCTAGCTTTGCTATCCAGTCTTTAAGCATTTCATATAACTACAGTTCATGTATTAATACCAAAGCCTTGTTTTATATTGCTTCAGATGAGATGCATCCCTTTCAAAGGAGGCAGGCTGATTTATTTCCCAATAAAATTGTAATTGCAACACCACATGTTAGACTGACTCTGGCTATATACTACAATACATGAATACAATTAAGAAAGCAAAAAAACCTCGATGTTTTCCTTTCTGTATAATTTAAATGGAGTATTTGAAATATATGTGTTGTTCATGATTATTTTCTGCTGCAGAGAGTTGATAAAGGTCCATAATTTCCCAGTATTTTAACTGGAACAAGAACAGAAGGCTATATGGAATTCATCACACAAATCTGAAAAGATATAGAAATGTTTGGCTTGTGTTTAAATATACCAACATGAACTTAATAAAGTCTTGGGAGTAGGACGATGTTTTTTATCTTTTCCTGTTTTGTTGGGTTTGGTGTTTGTTTGTTTCTTTTTTTCTGGCCAACAAAATCTATGCATAGTTGCTGCCATAGAAAAGTTCCAGGGAAGATATAAGATAAACTAAAAAGATGAGTGTAATCTATGTATGCTATAGCTTTGGCCAATTTTTCTTCTTGCAGTTTTTCTACTGACAAAAAAAATGATATTTACTGTGGGTTAGAACAAACTTTATAATCCCCATTTTGCATAGGAAAACCTCTATAATGAGACATATAAATTCTAAAGAGTTTCTGTAAATACTACTTACTACTTGTTGGTATACTGAGAATAATGAATTGCTCCCTGCATCAACGAAAAAAAATTCAGAATCAGCTCTAAGACTCACACGTAGGAGAAAAGAGCAAGTGGCAAATCCCGCTGTCAACTATGATTCATATACTGGTATTTTAGCATTTAATAAAGATGTGAATCGTTTTATTTACAATTCTCACTGTCTCTTTTTAATATGCCAAAGAAACTACAATGTGAAAGGCCACAGGAGCACGTAGCTCCAACTGCACTCGGATAGATGGAAAATGTATGCCGGGAATCATCCTGCCAGGTGGTGGCATATATGAATAGAGGGGCTCTCCCTCAGTAAACTCCAGTGATCCAGCAGGACCATTCAGGGTAATCAAGCAACCAGAAGAGCCTTCTAACTTTGTCATTATTACCAATAAATTAGACTCGATTTGTCAGGGTGTCAGAGGTGAAGAGGAAGTGCTCAAAGCAAAGGTCCAGGCAGGTGCTGGAAATACAGCAAAAGATGCCAGAAACTACAGAGGTCGTCTTCCTCCCTCATGTGTTTTTTATGATTCCATTGAAATTAGAGGGATCAGTAGATCAATTTGCAGAATTCCAGCAAACAAAAAAATGGACAACATTTTATTTTTTTTTTTTAACACCAGTGTTGAAAGGAAAATATTGTTAAACAAACGAGTTCAATCCAGTCATTTACAGGCCAGATTGTATTGGCGTGATCTCACCATCTCACTGATATTTTCCTACAGCTGCATCTCACAGGCCATGGCATGGAACATGCCCTTTTTCCTCAATTTAAGCTCAAAAGCTCCAACTAGCATGGAAAATGGCTGCCCATTAAATATAGGTATAGTTAAAAAACTAATGAAAGGTGATACATAAAATTACAAAGCTCCTTTCCAAAAGCCAGCTTTCTTTATGGATTAAAGGTCACTGAATATAACAAGTGTGTATTTTTTCTGCACAAGACATATTCAAGCCTTATGAGCTTTGGTCTGTTCTGGAAAAATTCTGATCTATTCTGTGGAAAGCAGAAACAAAAATTTGATAAAAGATAAAGTAACCTGTAGAAGATGCTTTATCAAGCCTAAAGGAAATTGCTCTATTACTTAGAAAAGAGATTGCTAAAGAATTTTACCTAATGACAGAATCTTGTGTGAGGTGTTTATTAGCTATAATTTCTGTGTTAAAGCTGTCACGCAGCTACAAACCAGCTGAAGCACATAATATAAGTCCTTTATTGGAATTCTTCCAAATGGACTTTTGAAAAGAACTGGGCCCACTTTTAGCTTAGCAACCATAAAACAGCAAGACAGAAAGCAAAAGAAGCATAATTTTGCAGCTATATAATTTTGCAGCTAAAAGGACTTTGAAAAATGCAGACCATTTGCTCAGTATAACAACTTACAATGTAAAAGTTCTTTTATTAGAATTTATTTTAATATGACCAAAATAGTACTAGAACATCAAATCTACAAAGTTTTATACTTATAAGTTGGGAAGTTCTAAACTTGAAATTATCCACTGGCACTATGACAGAGCCTTCAACTAGATATCTAAGTAGTTGGTTTTTTTATCATGCAGGATAAAATCTACTCACTCTGTGGACAGCTTTTGAGAATTGCTTTTTATTTTTAATCATTCAAAATGTTGGCCACATGGATTATTTACTTCCTTCTAAACCAATTCACCAAACTGAATAAAGAATACCCTTCTTGGGGGTAAAAAAAAAAAGGTTATACTTTGTCTGTAGCATTTTGAACCTACAAAGGACTAAGATTCCTGAGTCCTAACTAATTGCCACTTGGATCACTTACATCTAATCTGGGATCCTCAAGCTTCGGGTCGGTTGTCGTAAAATCCTGAAAGTGCCAAAAATGCATATACATATATATATATCTATATATCTATATCTATCTCAGCTTTGACACTGAAGTTTCACAGAACCTGAAAATTGTGCTTTGGAGAACAAATATGACTTCCCAGACTCGCATAGTGTAAAGCAGACAGACTTCCATTCTCCTTTAAGTCACAAAGTAATCACTTCCTAACCGGTTACCTTAGATAGGACAGCTGGGAGGTAGGTTTATTCCAAACCTAACATCAGACAGCAAAACCAGCTGCTGCCTTCCAAACCTGTGACAGTGGCCTCTCTCTTGCCTCCACCCCTTTTCCCTCTACAGCAGCTGAATGATCAGAGAGTGTGCCCAAATTTCTGTGACATAACCAAAACTGCCTCTGCTCCAGAGGAAGAATGAACATGATTTCCTGAGGTGGTGATTAAAGTGAGCACTGAGCCAGGGGGTGGATTGTAGATAATTGGGCCCTGTCCTTTTCAAAGCCTAACTTTAGCTTTCTATGAAGTTATTTTAAAGTGTAAAAATAAATGAACTTTTCTGAGAAAAAGAGCATGTTCCCAGCATTTGAACCAGTAACTTTTTGTAGGGATAGAGAGACTGACTGTTCTCTCTTTTTTCACTCAGTGAACATACAATGCTTTAAAACATAATGGAAACCATTGTAATAGAAGTCAGGGGAATGATGGAACACAGGAGACGTAGATCTGAACGTGCCATCAATGTCCCTTTGAAGGCATGGCTTTTATCACCTGGTATTAATTTGCTGTATGATAGATCCCTTGGACCCTCTTCTACTAAA
Organism: Cephalopterus ornatus; assembly: GCA_013396775.1. Taxonomy (NCBI): domain Eukaryota; kingdom Metazoa; phylum Chordata; class Aves; order Passeriformes; family Cotingidae; genus Cephalopterus; species Cephalopterus ornatus. The sequence continues at coordinate 149,993 of VZRE01008513.1, read as the reverse complement.
ACTTTCAGCATATATAAAAGAACTAGGGATTTTCTAAGGCAGAAGAGACTATTCCTAAATCTTTAATGCTTAAAAAAGGCATAAGTCAAAATTAAGTATATCCTCAGTATTTCCTGCTGCACGTTTTTGATGATCACAATTTCATTGAAAGCTGACTCCTATTCATATAAAGTGAATTTTTTCTCAGGGCTACAAATCAGGACACTGAAGTCTTCCTATGGCACTAGACCAAGCTTTGCTACAAGTATTAACTTCTTTGCATAAATCACCTGTGAATTGAGATGGCATTATTACTTACATTTTACACATCAGATACTAAAAACAAAATGCCTAAAAGAGCAAAGTAGTTTGGCATCCTCAGGGACAAAACTTAATAGCTTTTTAATGCTGAGAAAACAGCTGTCATTAATCTCAATTGTCTAAGAAGGTAGCAGAATCAAGTGCTTGGAGTTAGGAACTCACAAAGTCAAAACTATATATAGTATGAATTTTGGATTAAGAGATTTATGCATTATCAGAAAACCTTTTGTATAAGAAGTTGATCGAATCTAGTTTTCCTGAGTGCCATTCATTTACTTTAGGATGGTCTCTTCTGTTTCCATAATTCCCTCCCAAATACTCTTGCACTTTGCTCTGGTGAGAGTTAATACAAGAGTTAACCTACAAGGAAGAGAAAGACTGATTGTACAGCCTCATTCTCAAAATCGTGCTTTTCATATTACGAGGTAAAGAATGAGCACCATGGAATTGCAGAACTATTACTAAGCATTTAAAAATTTTGAAATCTGAATTGTTGAAAGAATTATTTTCAGGACAAAACATTAACTATGATATCCTGACATAAATAAATAAACCAAGCAAGAGTTTTGGTGTTGTATCATGAGAATACCATCATAAACATGGATGGACACAAATTATGTACAATCAATTTTAGCTATCCCAAGCCTCCACACATCTCAGAGAAGGAACTGAGTTCACTACATTCTGTTCACGTACTCTTGCCTTGTGATCAACAGATTGAACATTAATTAGGGAAAAAATCAAATTCTGGTCTCTGCCTTTAAATCTTTGGTTCTAGTAGTGCTAAAATAACTACAGGTATTCATCATGTTTTGGAAATTAAATTTAGACCCAAGAACTTGGTGATAATTCAAAAACATTACTTCCCATTGAGCCAATTTTCATGAGAGCAATTAAATGCATAAGACTGTAAATATGTTGGTAATTCTGAAGAACCCGACCACATATTTAGCCGTAAGATACCTTTTAAAATAAAAATATGAGCTAGCTTAAAAACCAGTATCACCACCTAATTAGAGCCTTACTTCCAGAAGAAAGGTTATGCAGAACAAATGTAAGCATCAGATGTAAATAGATTTAATCTGCTAATTTATTGGGATATTTTATATATTTGAGTTCTGAATTGTACCTTGAAAGGTTCCTCGTCTCCAGGGAGATACACTCAAAGCATAAGCAACTGTGTCATCTGGGTTGACAGTAAGAACAGGTGCACCACTCACCATTGAAAGATCTGAATATACCTGGTGAAGAGAATTCACAAAGAGGAAGAGTCATCAAAAGCAAGTTATTGTTGCAAGAACACCATAGACACAATATCCATTCTACTTGCTTTGCAAAGTATTCTATCCTGGCCTTTACGGACATGAAAGAACACATACTGTAAGAGAAATGCTGGCATATACAGATCATATCAAGCACAAATTTTGAAGTCATTGCTCAATGCAATTAAAAGTACATTGCTGAGACCATGGAACTACTTACATACACATAGATGTGCACAGTCAGGGCCTTAATATTTTACATATGTTTTTTTAGAAGTCTGACAAAGACATTCAGCAGTAGTGATGCATCTAACCAGACAGAGCAAAGCAAAATCTGCAGAGTCATTTTAACATCATTTGCTAGACTTCAAGTGATATTAAACTGTGCTTTTTGATACGCCACATTTTGTAAGTGACACGCACATGTGACATACACAGTAACTGTGAACAATGAAAAGACCAATACAATTTTCTTATGCTAAATTTTAGATTTCATAAACTATAAAGCTCACTGCAAGAATATATGCTGAGAGTATTTTTTAATTGTCTCTCATTTCTTTCTCCCTTTTTACAGAGAGAGACTCTGTGATCAGCTGCTCACGGAAGAGGCATTGAAGTCTGAGGCATCACCAAGCACAGCTGGTGATTCCCGGCTGGAGTCACTGGTGGTACGAACAGCAGCAGGTGAACTGTGTGAATGGTTCTGCTCACACCCTCTCTTCTGTTGCCTCTGCCCCTGGGTGAAGCAAACTCCTGCTGAGGGACAGCATTTTAAATTGACACTGCAATTTCTGCACTCTGCTACAGGTGACCATTTTCCACCGAGGCACAGAGGCTTTTAAAAAATTATCTTCAGGATATCATGTAGTACTGTAGCATGCTGCAATTTTTTATTACATTAAAAAATGGTCTCTGTGATCTTTAGGTGAATTTTGAGCAGAATCACAAGTCAAATCAGAAGAACTCAAATTTTTTTTTCCAGTTCATTTAGTCATTTCATTAATGACAACAGCTAGCCTGTCAAGCATCCAATTGGAGACCTGCATTCTACAAAGACTTCTTTTGCAGCAAAACCAGCATTAGATGCATAGATCATATTCATCCTACCAAAAGTTACTTTTTTTTTAAGTAAATATGTTTTCTTAATATTTTCTGTAGAAAAAAACCCAATGCTTAAATCATCTTGTGTTCTGATACAGACAATCATTGCCTACAATGCATTCCCTCTCTGTGGCATTTATGTTAAATAATCCCTTGTTCAGGTGCAAGTACAGTCTGGAACTTCTATTCCAAATAACAGAGGAAAAATCTATTAGGCAAAAATCTTCCTCTTCCCCAATAAATTTGCATTTCAAACTGGATGTTCAAAGTACAATAACCAGAAAGCAAAGGAAAAGAGACTGCTTGTCAAGAGAAAAAAAAAAAAAAGGGAGGGGCAGGGAAGAAGAAAAAGAAAAAGGCTAAAAAAGAGACCAATTAAAAGCCTAGTTCAACTGGCAAATTGAAAAAAAAAAAAAATGAAAAAAAATCTTTAACTATTGTTAACAAAGAAAAAGCATAAGAAAGGAGGGTCAGTTACACACCGAAGATGGGGAAATTTCATTCAATAAAAGATAAACAATAAATTATTGGTGACCCTACATTTAGGGACTATTCAATTTCAGCAAAGGCTAAGTACCTAAAACTACAGCTAGGATAACAGAAATGACAGCAAATTATTAAGGATAGAAATATGATTAGTTAACATGAGATTTTTATTTAAGGAAAAAGTAACATGGAGACAGAACCAAAAGTAGGATAAATGTGAATAATTTAAATTGGCTCAAAAGCCACTTTCCATCAAAGACTGGACATACCTGACTAGCTTCTACCAAAAGATATCTAAGAAAAAGGAACATTACTGGCACAGTTGACTGTAAACATTGAACACCTATGGATTGCTAATGAGTAAATATGGACTGGAAGTTTGATGGTTTTCAGTCATTAAAGAGAAGTTTTGGAAACCTTTTTTGAGAACTGAACTAATAGAAGCTCATTTATTTTAAAATGAAGTTGTTAATCTTAAGGAAGTGACTGTACAACCAAATAGGAAAAGGTCGAGTGAAAGCAATGAAGCCATTTTAGTACATACACAGCCACTTTCAGTGTTTGATCCAGACACCAATACCAAGAGACAGGAAGGAACTCTCCCTTCCCTCCCCTGCATCAGATTGAACCTTTTGTGTTCACTAAATCTTGTACATAACTGATGCTGACTGCAGTCTGCTGTCACCTCTCCCACTGCAGTCATTAAACTCACCCGTGTTCCTCATGCTGCTCACTGTTCCTACCGACAGAAACACTCACCATCTTATCATTAATTAATCACTCCCATTCATTTTGCAACCCTATTTGTCTGTACTGCTGAAGTTACTCACATCTTAGCCAACCTCCAAACAGCGGTCACAACAACATTATTGCCTACCTCCAACATCTTGACAAGGTCTATGGTTGTAACAGACATCGCTCACTAGTTACCTTTTATGTATTCCTTAATTTGAACTTTGTTTTGCTCTGATGGCCACGTGATTTATCAGCTCTGGGACTGGGACTAATTAAATGATCAACTCAGATGACAAATGGATACTAAAAGTGCATGCCCACACTTGCACATGCACACCAAGGCAATTTATACTAATAACACAATTCATACCAAGAATCCTATTAAAAGAGAATTGTTCACAGGCATTTGAGATTCCAATATGACATAATGTTGTGGGACATCTGTCTGCTTAACTGTAGATATATTACACATATATTTATACAAAAACAATACATCCAAGAACACTCAGAAAGTGAAAAAGTTGGAGAATTTAAAAGTATACATAGGAAAAAGGTTCAGAAATTGCAGATTTTTATAACAGTAACTTATTGCAAAGATTTTATCAATGTAGAGGAAAGCTTGGAGTGAAGCAACGAAAGAATTTATATCCAGTGAGCTTTAAGTCAACTTTCTTTTGAATATTAGAGAGATAGGTATTGCTTATTAGAATGCATTTTTATGAGGATTGTATGTAAAAAAAAGACACAATTTTAGTCTCAGATGTAGCATTATATAATCATATATCCTATAATAATCTGCAAAACCATATTCCCAAAAGTATCTTAATGTGCCTAACAAAATCTTCTACAGGTCATTCAGGTCATACAGGTTAGACAAATACATTTTGAAGTAAGAAAATAGGGCATAAATTGGGGCACTTTTATCAACGACAACAAAAATAACGTTCAGATTTACAAGCTATCCAGAATGAGTCGAGCTATGGAATCACTTTTACCAGTTAATGGAAGAGGCAGTCTGTTAGCTTCTTTCCTCGTGTGCAAGGCCACTTGCCAAGACCCCTAACCTATTTCAAGGAAAAAATCTGACCTAAGACCTTACTATACACCCTTAATTGATCAAACAATTTCATAACTAGCCATCACAAAAAACACCTGCCAACAACTACAATTAGTCTTCAATTCTGTAGGCCTTTGTACCATCCATTATTGCTATGAAGAATGCTTTTTCTTTAATTAAGCCTGTTACAGAAGTTCTGGTAGGTAACGTGGAAGCCAAAAGGATTGAAATCGGAAGGACAGACAAAAACAGAAGGATTATGGAATGCACAGATTTTCTTTTGGTTAAAGAATATAAATTGGTGACCTTCAAGCGATCAGGTTTCTGGAGTTGCACAGAATTTGTTCTCAGAAAATGTCAGATACATTACCAAACAAGACTTAGCCTGAGCAGGGAAGACCCTCATTAAAGTTTTATGCTAAATAATTTTATTATTTTGATGCATTTGTTACAAATACCCCACCTTCATGTCACTCTTACATTGACATCATAAAGATCCAAAAGAGATATATAAAGGAAAGAGAGATAAATGCATTAGAGAACAGGGGATTTAATATTTTTTCATTATGTATTTATTCTACAATAGTTTTATAAATTACTAACAGTTTGTATAACCTAATACCTGAAAGGTAATTTAACTGTGCCTTGAGATTCCTCTGGAGGGTTTACTTTAATGGTATCTATTTTGAACAGCATTGAGAAAAACAGTTGCACAGTTTTATATTTTTGTTGCAAAACCAAGCCTCAAAAGAATCAGGCATCTTTACAGCTAAAGTTACTACCCAAGGTGTAATTAGACGGAACCATCAACACATCAGACAATTATTTATTTATATCCAGTAGAGTCTGATATAAATAAATAATAAATAAACAAATAAAAATGCATAAAAAAATTTGTCATGAGACTGACAGATTGAATTTTCATAGAAATGTTTTACACTGCGTCCTCTTATAGGATGATTTGAATCTAATTTTACAGACACTAACTCAATTTAAGTTGCAGTCACTAACCTTACATTAATTTAGCACCAGAGAAGGATATGCTCTCTGGTTGATGTTATATGTGCACAAATTCTTTATGAATTCTGTTGTGATGGTTTTTTTTTCTCATATCCAGGAGTCAGTTAATCATGAGAAAGTCTATTTGTTATAAGATCCCCTGGAACCAGCCGTGAAGAACACAGTGGCAGTAGTTCCCTAAGGTTTAACACATCAATCAGTTTAAAAGAGATCATAAAAACGTTCACATTTTTCAAGGGAATTTATGGAAATTGTCTTTTTAATCATGGAAAGCTTTGTGGGCATCGAAAGTGTTCTGCTTAGAATTTTTTAAGGTATAGTGATGTGACCTCCACTGAACTCCAATGGCACTTCTTCCCTCCCCAGCTCACTAATGGTTGCACAGACAATCAAACCACACATACAAAAATTATTGCAGCCCCAGACATAAGCCCTCTATAAGTGATTGAGAAGGAAAAAAGCATTATTCAGAGGGAAGAGAGCTTTCCTTATGAAGTAAAGGAAAGACTTATTTCCCTCTTCCTCTTCCCAGACTTACTTGCATTTTAAATAGTCACTTTTGCAGCAGTACCTTCATTTTCGTTTAGGCTATGAGATAAATACAGTATGCACGGAGAAACAGAATAGCATAGATACAATGTAATTTATTTTTTAATGAAATGAGGTTTTTGTTCAGTTTATAGTTTAATATATGCAGTTATTGAAATGGAATACTGAAGTTAAATTTATACCTCAAAGGCAAAATTACCCAAGTATTAATTCAGTTAAATTACTTATTGCTAGGGATTCATCGTGCAGTAAGTTGTTTATGGACATGCCCATAAATTATTATGTTTGTCAGTTACTGGAACATCTCATACCATTCTTGATATAGGTTGAGCTTTATTACTTCAGTAAATGAAATTCTTATGGCTTTTTTTAATATCATGTATGTCCCAGTTTATCTGTGAGAAATTACCTTGCATAGTGGATATACTCCATCAATGCAGGGTGTACAGGGCAAATCAACCAATTTAATAATGAAGATGTTCACTAGCCAACAAAATTACAAAATATCCCATCAAAAACATTTCCAAAACTATTATTTTTTGGATTATCTTTGCTCTGTCTCTGCCAAGACTGACAAGATTTCCTCTATCTAATCACCAATTTAGCTCAAGGACAATATAGGAATATTTCAAAGATGCTGGATTAAACAGGAGGAGGAGTTACTACTGGGCTGTCAGTAACTGCCTTCGAGGGAAACACTGATGAAGACAAAAGCAGTCTGTTGTGCTCTGCTTCACAACAGACTACCCAGACATTACAGTAATCAGGCAGCATGGAATGAACACCACCAACAAAATAATTATCATTTCTTTCTCCTGTTGCCCTTTGTGCTATACACGTCTGGGAAAATAAAGTTTTTGGTCACAGTTCCCCCTTAGAGGAGGTTTTTTTGCATTCTCCTAATAAATATTGATACCAGTGACCATGTTCTAGATTTAGTGATTAAATCCCAATTTATAGACAAACCCTTCCAGAAATAAAAGCAAGCAAATGAACTTTGCTCACTACAATAGCACAAGACACTACATGACATCTGCTGGAGAGTGCTGGAAGTGATTAATATTGTTTGCTTTGTTGAGGGGACAGTTTCCAGACACCAGGAGGTTTTGTAATCGTGCCCTTTCCAGCAATTCCAGCCCACCTTGCTTCAACTGTTCTGTAACTGCTTCTGGGTAAAAACCTACCACAGAGAAAATACATTATTCACACTGATTAATTTAGTACATGCATACAAGCATGAAATAGCTGACCTTACTACTTCTCTCCCAAAAGTCCCAGAGCAAAAAGAGCACACACAGTTGGACTGTCAAGTGGTATTTCATAGAGGGAAAAAAAAACCCACAAAAAAAAACCCCAAAGACCCTACCACCACAAAACCAACCAAAACCAGATTTCAGGATCCAGACAACACCCTCAAGGAGGTCAATCAGACCCAGCTCACCCTGGCTTAGCTACGGCTGTCATAAATTCATTTAATGCAATGTTTCTGGAAAGACATACAATGAATAACGTTAATGTATTCATTTTGAAGTTTCTTATTTCTGTGCCTTTCATTGGCACAAAAAATATCGAGTTCACACAAAATGGGAAAGCAGAAAGAATAGTTCTGTTGTCAACTTTCAAAAACATTCACTTCTTTCAGAGATAAAAGTACAAATGTATTAGAAATGTAAATGCATCCACATCTAAAAAACTAAGATTGTTTAAAATAAAAATGTCAAAACTGGTGATGCCCAAAAAATATATTTCCCTCTTTGTTTTGGGGAATAATAATGAGTCAAAAAAATAGGAATATGAAGCTGGACCTTTCTATGAGATACAAAGGTTATTAAATGTTGATTCACCAGTGAAAACCTGGAAAACTAGAGATTAGTAAGAGTTTAAGGAAGGATTTTCCTATTGCCAAGAACTACCATCAGCCAGTAGAAAACTGCTGCTGGTATATAAATTATCTCCCTTTATAAAATGAGGTGAGGCCACTCTTTACCATTGCTTTTCATTTTGAGTAAAGTAGCAAGGCAGTAAGTAGTAAGGCAGAAAACAAAAGACCACTCAGTTTGCAAGTCCACACCAGTTAACTGGTCAGATTTTCTATTTACATGTGCTGGCAACCTTTAGCACACTCCCTGGATTGCTTTAATAGATTGAGCCCTTCTGGCAAGCAGTTCACAGCAATAATATCTAGATGCCATCTAGTCCAGACTGAAATGCCATGATAGAGTCACAAACATGGATTTCCTTGAGCAAGGTCCAAGACGCTCCTGCTCAAGAACCTTCTCTGCAGCTGAGAAGAAAAGCAGAAGTCATCTTCTTTGCCCTAATTTACATTCTGCCTCTGCTGGCATAGGACACGAGATCCAATACATAAATAAGAAAGGAAGGAAAACTACCGAAATACTTTTATCACTTTCAAATTAAACATGCAGACAAGATAGACAGTAGGAAAATCATGGAGGTACAGTACTACAACACTGTTTATAAATAGGAAAATGTGTCTGTGTAAATACAGTTATAAAATATATTTAATTGAAAATATGAAAAATAATCAGGACTATATTTAACAGTAAAAACATCTTCTTGAGCAGGGAAATTAACTGCATTTTCTAAGAATTTGCATCAACCTCCCCAGTGACCCATTGCCATTCAACAACCCCAGTTATTGCCTCTGAATGTTCTTTCCCATCAGCAAACACACAAAGTATTCCCAACTTCCTCCAACGTTGCTGGAAAAAGAGCTGGGTAACAGACAGTAACTGCCATAATTTCTTGCCCGAAAGGCAAGCACTTACTGGCCAGGCCACTGGGCCACTAGCAGTATATACAGAGGGAGCTCAAGCTGCAGTCCTTCCCTTAGTAGGTTACTAATTTTTGTCCTTTCCCTGCACCTGTAATATTCAACGTTTTATGACAATTTTATGAACCCAGTAATTCTAAAGCCCCTGATTTGAAAACTGATGGAGTTGGCCAGTGTTTTCAAACCACTGGAGGAGGAAGGAGGAAAGATGAGCAAATGAACAGAGAGCAATTGTAGAAGTGTTGTCCCCTCAGGAACCACACTAAAACACAAATCTTTTTTTCCACGAAACATACAGTAAAATCATACTCTAGCTCACAAATTTCCTGACTATAAATATATCCATATACTAAAAACTATGGAAAATTTCCTTCATGGATACATGAAGTTTATTAGGATATCTGCAATTACAGTAATATTTGCTACAGTAATACATAATGTACAGGTCCTGGACAGTAAAATATTCATCACATTATCAAAAAAAATTACCTTGTATGTTAACTTGTTCTTCGAATAATTGTGCACCCATAAAATTTTATGAGTGACCTTTCCCACTTGGCAATCTATCACAATACAACCTTGTGGCAGAGGTTTCTTCCCTATTCCATTAAGAATGAAGATCTTTTCAGTGCCAGCTGTAACATTTCGTAGAATAAGCCTCCCCTATGACAAAGAAAGGACAAAAAAAAAAAGCAACTCTTTTAGTTTATTAATCTTAAATCTAGGTGGAAAAACATGCTTACAAGAAAGTGCTCCTATTGACTTTTCTAGTTCTTAAGTAAATTCCATTGCTAAACAGAGAACAAAACCAATAAAACAAAAGCTTTTATTTTTAATTTTTCTAAATTATGAGAGTTAACAATATAAAGCCTCCATATTTCTAGATTCTATACTTCTTGGCTTCTTCTTGAAAAACAAATATCCAAGGAAATATGTTCTCATGCCTTCTTGTTTCTCATATAATATTGAACTTCACTCATTGAGCATTTCCACCTGTCCTTCACCTGGGCTGAGGGGACTGGGAATGCTGAGCCTGGAGGAAAGGAAACTCAAGGGGAACTCATTGCTCTCTACAACTACCTGAAAGGAGGTTGTAATGAGGTGGAGGTGCATCTCTTCTCTATGCCTCAAGCGAAAGGCCAAAAAGCAATGGCCTGAACTTGTGCCAAGAGAAGGTCAGATTAGATATTAGAAAAAAAGTTTTACTGAAAGAGTGGTTAGGAATTAGAATTAGCTGCCCAGGGAGGTGATGGAGTCACCTTCTATAGAAGTGTTCAAGCGGCATCTGGATGTGGCAATTGGGATGTGGTCTAAGGGTGACTGTGTTGGTGCTGGGTTGTCAGCTGGACTAGATAATATCGGAGGTCTCTTACAACCCTGATGACTTTGTGATTCAACTAAAATGTTCTTCATAATAATTTGCCATCAAAGGATTCAAGGCTTTTGGCTTTTAATAATTTTATAATACTGGATTCCTAAACTACATTACATTTGGCTGGTGATGAACGCAGAATGGTTACTTATGTTTCACAGAATATTTTGGGGATTTTTCGTCCAATTCACACATTTCAATAGCAACCTTCAGTCAGAATCTCTCAGCTCTTATACAGGCAAAATCACAAATACTGCTTCTTGCTAAATGTCTCCTAACCTTTGCCCTGCTCTTCATTTTAGCATTTAGAATAGTGATTACTCTGATGGTAAAAGCAGCTGTGAAGTGGTGCCTTAACTTGCAAAAGAAACTCTTTTACTAAATAAAGTACTCATCAAATAAATTCATTTGTGACGAATGCTTACAATGAGAAATAGTGTTACTACTTTATTTCTTAGGCAACAAAATACAATTTAATATATATATATTTAAATTCAGACTAACACAATGTATATTTTTGTGGTAAAAGTTCAGAATCTTTACAGAATAATTGTAGGATTTAAGGACTTAATAGAAAGGAATAGAAATGAAGGATTTAACAGAAAAGTAAATAAAGAAGAGATGATAATGGGGGATAGAGAAATCTATCACCCCTAATCTTAAAGTTTGCAAAGTTAGTTCTTTTGGGTTGTTACTTCAACTAGTAAGAAATCTTTACATTTCTTTCTCTCAAGCAGATGCTTTAATATTAGTAACTGTCTAAACATCTTCATAATTTGGATACTGATGGCAATTTTATTGATAGAAGCTTTTTTTTCAAATCTTGAAACTAATTTCCCTCTTACCGTTGTTATATGCTCAGCAACAGGATTGAATGTGAGAGGATACAGAGCTGTTTCACCTACACCAACATTTATTACAGGAGGGCCATAAAATCCCTCTCCTTCCAACTTTGCTTCAAGTTTCCAGTCCACATTGGAAGTATTACTCTGAAATAAAAGCAAAATGTAAATTAGATTATGGATTTAAATTTTCTAATGTGCATTTCAGCTTTCACTTGCAGTTATCACCACATCAGAGTACAGTATTCATTTGCTCAAAGTACTGGCTCAGAGCACCTTTGGGGAAAATAAAAAAAGTGTATTCTAAAAATGAATTAAACTAGTAATAAATCTCTTTCTCCAGGCAGCCAGAAGTGCAGCACCCATACTACCAGCAGCAATACTGTCAGCAGGAATACTCATTAGAAAAATATGAGCATGGCCTAGCTAATGGTCAAGATGGAATTTTTAAGTATCATCATAAACATTTAGAAGTATCTTTATGGTGCTGTTTCATGCTAGCCAAAATTCTGTTCCTTCTCCGTCTGTAAAAAATCCTCATGTAGCTCTTTGAAGCGCTGATGTGGTGTGCTGGCCTATATCGCCTCATTTGGCAACTGACTGTATTACAGGATCAGTCCTGCTAATGAATTAAGAACTCCATCTCCAAAGGAGCATTTACAGTCCTGTGTTCTCAGAATCTGGTCTTTCAAGAGACTAAACTACCTTGAATGCCTGTCCTGAGGAGTTTGAAAGCCTATTTAAGAAACATGTTTATCATGCATCCAGAGGTATCACAAGACTGCTTGGTTATGGTAGAAAGTGGGATATTTTGTAATACATGCTTGAAGGTAGCATAAAAATAGGCAAACTAAAATAATGCTGTTCAGACTCCTACTATCTGAAAGAACCAGACAACCAAACATCCAGCTGGAAAAAAAAAAGTTAACATCCATCTGAAAGAGAAAATAAACTGCCATTCATAAGCCAATATGCATGCCTTGTCAAATAGAGAAGATTAATCTGATATGATCTATGAAAAGAGAGGATACTCTTTTGACCCACAATGGTCTTCATCCATGGAAAATTGTATATAAGCATCAGAGATAAACAGTGGATTTGAGGGACTAGAGACGATACTTTAGTCCTTTTTTCCTTCTTTGAAAGTGTCAAGCTCAACAGACTTGGCCTCAGAAACTAAGAACCTGTGGTCATCAGAACCAACCCATGGCATGACACAAGACCTGCAGTATCATATATATAAGGTGTGATTAATATCTACGATTAATGCTTAATTTCTAGTTGTTTAGAGGTAAATTTCCCAGTGGTTTAGCTCGTATGCCTGTTTGGAATTTTGAGGTTTGTGTAGTGCCTCAGTCTTTCAAAATACTTTTATCACCCTGGTCTCCAAGTCTGTAATATTCACAACTACATATTCTCTTGTAGAAAACACAAAAGAAAAAAGTAATTGGCTGATATCCTCATGTCAAGGACAAAATGAAAGTGAAAAGAAGGCATCAAAAGCTTATTTTTATTCTCATGGTTTTTTTCTCCACAATATCAGGAACAGCTTTATCCTTTTGAAAACCAGCTTGACCACTTTTAAAACTGGCAGGTCATCACTCGGCTAGTTTAGCACTTTGAAAGGTGGGATAGAGGAAAAATATTGTCATGATTTTTGTTTCGTAAGGAAAAGAGGAAGACAGTGAAAATTTGGAGGCTTAAGTTGTTTTATTTTTAATAACTTCTAGTGCCATTGGTATCAGATGCTTCCCTTATCCACATTAGTGATTACACCAATATGTAGCACAAGTAATTCTTCTTAATCTCTAACACAAAACCTTAACATCTAGAGAAATTTAGTTGACAAACATGATGACTTTGAAATTCTTCTGTAATAAATCCTTCTAACACAGTATAAATTTGTCTAAAAGTATCTTCTAAAGAAAGATATTAAGGTCAATCGCAAACATTAGAAACTTAAAAGAAAATATATGTTAAATTCCACTCCCTTTTACTTGTTCATTAATAAACAGTTTTAATCAACAAATCATCTAATTCTTACAGGATCTCTGCTTAATGTAAAATCTTATCTAAAGCCTGTTAAAACAATAAGAAATACAAGTAATGCTAAGGGAGTTAGAACCTTCTCACAGGATGGTAGGTGGTGAAATCCAAGGTACATAAAAAGGCTCCATGTATTGGACCTCTACCTGGAGAAGCTGAAAGTGATAGATGGAACAATTACATTCATCTCACACTTGAGAGAATTACAGAAACTTCAGATGTTCAGCCTTAACTCCCATATTAAAAAAACCCAAAACACCCAACCACAGATCTCAGATTCAACTGTGTTCTTATTCTGCTTCTGTCACTAATTCACTGCGTGGCTTTAAGCAAACCACTTGACAATTTTATTTGCTCCATTTATAAAGTGTTCCACCTAACACACATTTGTCTGCTTATGTCTGCAAAAAGTGCTTTGAACACCAAATATTTGGTTCAAGAAACTAAATGCAGCAGATCGAACAACCTCATCTTCAGTTTCACTATGTGCATCTGTTTTTCTTCACAGAATATTTCAAAGTTGAAAAATTAAAATGACATATACAATAGTGCTAACTAGCAACAAAAAAAGTGTGGAAAAATTTCTGATGGAGAAGCTCCAACTCAAATAAGTGTATACAGAAATGTGAAGTATCTAACTCCTTACAAGAATAACACATTTCTTGTACTGAACATGAAAGAAATCTTGTGAAAAGAATAATGTATAGTCACAAAATTAACCTTAGGATGTAAAAGGACAGGAAGAACTTCACTTTTTCATATTTGTTTGTCCATCAATGTTTGATTTTGCAAATTTAGGTCATAATATTTAGAGCAGACTTTGTGATCATGGATATGCATTTCATAGGAAGAGAAAGACTAACACAGGTACACATTGCCTCTCTCATATAGACAGAGTATGTGCTTCAATTTGGGTATTTCTTATTTCCTTGCTAAGAAAATGGGCAGGATTTAAAAGTATAAAAGCATAACTGCCCTGCATGACATTTAAAAGCATGTACTTAGGAACACTCTGAAGTGAAAAACAAAACCATCAGAAGAAGAAAGCAAATCTGTTTAGAAACTACTTGTTTAAACAAGGAAAAAACCCCTTACACTTCTGTGTTACACATCAGTTGTTTTTAAGCCAATCTAACATTCAAAAAAATCAATGCATAATAAATAAAATAACAATATGTTAAAATGTATGTGCAAGAAGAGATAGCACTGTAATATAGTTACCTTTTATTTTCTTTACCTTTTTTTCATTCTTTTATTTCTAATGAACTAGTTCCTTGCCTACACTTTGACAGAGCATCCACAGTACGGCCTTTCCCCAGATATTAAGTCTTCTTGTTTGAATCTGCTCCCACTCTTTTGACTACCAAATTTCAGAATAATTTCTCTATAAATTAACTCACTAGTATTCTTCAGTGGCTCTGCAATCAAGAAGTTCCATCAAGTACATAAACCAAACTGTAGTTCAAATCTCAGGAGATATTTCACTGGGTTTATCTCTTAAAGAATCTTTATCCCTTCTCTCACAGCTTAAGCTCCTTCCCAATTTTTCTTTTTTTTTTTTTTTTCCATTTTAAATGGGAAAAGTTCTCTGAAATTTGACCAATAATTTTCTGAGAGAGATCATATTGAGATCATATTGCATCCATCTTCACCCTCTGCTCTTACTCCTCATGTGTCAAGGGTTTCATACACAAAGTAGATATGATGGAAGTATACACAATATACTGCCTATGCTTACCATATTAAAAATTGTATGTAATCTTCTATTTTATATAGTTCTTCTATTTTATTCCTCAACATCTCTCCTTTTTTTTTCTTCAGAAATAGTGCATTTATTCCCTAGATTAAACAACTAATTTTTTCACTTTTGTTGTGATAACATTATTCAGTAACAGACTAATAATTGTCAGAAGTGAAACATTAGAATTAAGCCCAGCCAACTATTAATTGAAGTAAATTATTTTTCCTAACAAGCTCTATATTATCTACAACATGAACTTCGAGAAATAACACTCAAGTCAGTATTTACGTGCATCTGTGCATTTCACAACTGTGAATTTTAACAGTATTAATCAGGAATCCAGTTTCTTTAAAATCTTAAATCTTAGTTTAGTTTGTAGTAGTAAAGCGAACTTACGATTGGAATATTCTGAGTCACTGACTGGCAAGCTGGAGTTAGAAATTCAAGCTCTGCATCAACTTGGTCTTTAGTCACTACACATTCAATCTCATAGACACGAACGTCGCAGGGAGACTTCAGAAGAATCTGACAGCGGTAGCAACCAACATCCGGAGGAATGAACTTTATAGGAAGTCCAGCTGTATCACTTAGATCTAAAAAACAAACAAATAAACAAAAAAACCCAAAATATGTTGTAAACCTTTTCAGAAACATCAAAATCACAAGTAGAATCTGAAGAGATTCCCAGTAAACTTTAGGAGAGTCTCCCCAGCAGTACATTTCCAATAGCAGCAATTTCCAACAGGCAACAGAATTTTAGGAGTGCTACCACATAAGCACAGCCACATTTTTGTTTTCCTTAAAAAATGGTATATTGAAGCATGTGAACAATATTTTCTACTGATTTTAGTAGTGCACAGAGAGAAGTATTTTAAGAGATTTCTTACATCTAGCAGAAAAATCTATCATATATGAATTTCTGTAAATATAAAACAATAGTGTATTAGTTACTACACTTTTGTCAATAGTTACCATCAGAGATACCAGTGATAATACAGTATATTTGGGTAAGAGTAGCTCGAACAATGACAGGAATTCTGTTAAATGTAGTAGTTCTCATGATACCTCACTAGACTTTTTCTATGCCAAATTTTGGAGTGTTTCTGAAATTGCCAGGGGTGTCCAAGCTGAAACAGAATCATGAAAAGTCACATTTCCCCAATCCACAGCACATAAGGAAAACTCCCCACCGTAATCTCTAGTGCAAGGAAGAAGCAATATAAATGCTGTCCACCTTTGCACAGAGCCAGGTCTAACAAGTCTCTGCAAAGGCTTCCTCTGTTCTTGCTTACAGAAAAGATCAGACTCAATGTCTTTTAAGCCCCTAAATAGCCCTTGTAGGACTCTTTCCTAAGGAGAAAGGAAGGTGCATGAGGAACCCCAGCGAGTGGCCATAAAAAGAGCTCCCCGCTCCCAAGAGTCTCTAAGAAACCAGAAACACCACATGGAGACTGTGGCTGTAAAAACTTCACTGCAGTTTTGTATGTAACAAAGACCGTTTCTCTTCACTGTTTTCCAAAGTTAGAAACCAATTCCTAAAGTTGGACAAGAGAACGAGGAAAGTCAGATACGACATAATGATGCAGGAGAACCTTACAAATAAAATTCCAAACAATTCGCTTCTCTCTGAGGTGGAACGCCGGACAAATTCTTGTGGAAATTTCCATTTTCTCCCTTATTTGTCTTATTTTCTGATGATATGTCTTCATTTGCAATGCTGATACGTCTATTCCACAAAGCGGTGCTCCCTCATGTGTTCATCTTCTCTCAGAAGATGAACCCCCAGCTGAAGTTTTCTTGGGGCCTTAGGTCATCACTACATCAGTTTTTCCACAAAAATAACTGAAGTTCAACAGACAAATTGTACAGACTGACATTATTAATCCTTCAACAGACTATCAGAAAGATTATAAATTGCACCTCAGGTTTAACGCTCTCTGGAATAATCAGTTTGTTCTCTTTTAAAGACAAGATTTATGGCTTGGTAGTTTTTTAATTATTACTATTTTTTTTCTATTTTATCATTAAGTTATTATCCCTATGGGCTATCTTCCACATAAGTGACCTGAGTTTGTCAGTTGTGCAAGGAATGAAACTGCCTTTTTCATTCCTCAGTTCATTAGTATAGTCCCTGTCTACAAGAATTATTTTAGGATGTTGAAACAAAATATTTACTTAAAGTTTAAACTACACATTTTTAAATACTCGTAGTTCAAGAAAAAGTAGATGTTTAAACATGTATTTTAAAAAAGGTAATTCAGCATACTGAAAGCTCCAAAGTATTTCTGTGTGAGTTTTACTTTCTTGCACTAAATGTAAATTATAATTACTAATAATTGGGGTTATCTTTCCCTGAGTTGGACCCATATTTGAAATGCACACTTTTAAACAGAAATGCCTCCTATAGAAAAATTTAAAAAGAAAACCCATGAAAAGTACATTCCATATTTATAGTATTTAGTGTAGTATTACTTTGGTAAAAGTATTGTTTCTTATCCATTTAAAAATACATTGAAGAAAAGGTCAGTTGAATAACTGAAATATTATGCTCAATTACAATGAATGAAAAGGAAAGCAAGTAAATAGGTGATGTTTATTTAACATGATAAGTATTTTCTACAATAAGACATGGTTTCTGAAGTGAGACAGGACCTCCAAATTGAAATTATTACAGAAATCACTTGTCTTTGAATTATTGGTGAAGGTCACTTTTTTTTTCCTGCAAAACATTTTTCATGCTAATTTTATATACCATAAAGTAAACTGGACTTAAAGTTGTCTCAGAATAGCATGTTTTCTTCTTCCTAAGTCTCATAAGATACTCCACACAGATTAATCAAGGAACACATTTAAAGATTTAATGAAAATAAATTACTGGGTCACAACTTGCCTTACAATTTCTGAGACAAAAATTAGTAACAATAAGCAATGGGCAGCATTTATGTTGTTTCTGTGTAAGAGGAAGCAGAGAAATGCCTGCCAGCATTTCTTCACAGTGAAAAGTCAGGCAGAACAATACAGGGGTTTGCTACAGTGATACACACGATATTTACTGTTTGACAGGGACATATTCCACATGAAATCAGCCAACTATTTTGTTTTATAGAATTATGTCAGAAAAACGCCTGTGGGAAACATTCATTCCATCATATTGGGTTTGTTTGCGAGACAGTTGTCAAAACAGGGGTACGTGCAAAACCAAAAGTTTTAGTGTTAACAGCACACAGTCCCGGAAAGCCAAATTACAGCACGTAGACATTGGTCATGTTCTCTGGCAACTGCCATTTATTTGTGCCATTTACTTACTGCAAAAGACAATCCGATCACCATCTGCAATTAACAAAGTCCATGCCTTCTGGTTCTTCAATATCTTATAACTCCTCCTTTTAGGTCTGCCTGACCTGAATGCAAAGTTCAGTCCTCTAACTGCATTAGCCACAAACAGCACCTTTCAAAGAAAAGTAGTGACGGTGGTTTGGACACTACAGTGTAAGAAAAAACATATTCTCTAAGTTAGTAATAAAATCACTTAGTAGCGTAATCACTGTTTAGTCCTATTGCAAACTGTGGAAGGAGGAAACGCTACTCTTCCAATACCACACTCTGTTGGTATAATTTCTGAAGGTGGGAAAGTATGGGCCTTCAGCAGTCATCAACTAATAGCACATTATAATAGCTTTTGTTCAACAGTGATGGTTCTATCTATTTAGAAGTTCAAAGCTAAATTTCTCAGTGAACTTATCTCAGCCTGACACCATGCATGTGTCACAAATAACTGGTTAAATTAACCCGAGGACTGAATTTTCAGGTATGGACTCTTAGAAGGTTAAATAAGCAATCATTCTGACTTCTGTTTATATATCAGGTCTTCAAATCAGCTCATCTGAATTAAAACATCACTCTGCTCAGTAGTCTTGAAAAATCAACCACCCTTTAATATACCTTAATGAATGCTGATAGGTTTTAAAATTTTTCCTATCACTGTGTAAGTTTATTTGCTGATTTGCTTTCACTTCATTAGAATACAACAGATTTGTAGAAGTTTCTAAAAAACCTACTGTTTATTGGTTCTTTTTTCTGTGAAATACCATATACCATTACACATCTAAACAAACAGTTAAATACACTTTATCAATCAGAAAAGAAAGATCTACTGGGGAAAAAAAAAAAAAGAATGAAAGCAGGTTTTCCTTAATTGATTTAAAACTGCAAATGGGAGACAGTTTCTTCAGTGCCTTGTCACGAAAACTCAGCAGTCGTGTTTGTGTGCCACATTCAGAAGCCAGTGAGGAGATGTGTGTCACTACAACAAAGCAAAACAAAGAGATTCTTGGGGGTTGGTTGTTTAATAATCATTGCCCCCTAAAATTTCTGAAGAATACTCACAGGCACTTTAGAAACAAGCCGTCACTATACCAGTGGACAAATGGAATGCTGCCAAGTAAAAAGCTTGCTTAATACAGCTTCAGAAACATTGTAATGCTTAGGTGCTTTCTTAAGTCATCTGATGAAAAGGATTGGCCAAATTATAAAGAATTACATTGAGGAAATAAAGTAGTGCAATAGTTCAAAGACTCTCAATCTAAAATCTCAACAAAGTCAGAGCTAAGTTCTCTCTAGAATTTACAGATAAAATTTACAAAAAAATTCAAAACTGATTCTTTCTGACTGGAAAGAAGTGGCTGAGAGATGATCTTTAAAAAATAAGTGAGAGAGGAGAAGATAGAAGACTAAACAAAATTTCCTACAAAGAGAACAGCTCATAACTATTAAAAAGACTGCACTGAATGCATAAGGAAGTATTACATGGAGAGAGAATCAAAGACCAAATCTCTCATATCACTCACTGCAAAATAGTAAGTTAATGCTAAATCAGTAATGAAGGCTTTATAGCAAAAAGATATAACAAGAGCAAACTAGAAACTTCTGTGGTGTGGATCCTGTCTTTTTGCATTCTAGAATTCTCTGCAGAAATAAGTTTTTTTTTTTTAAAAAAAAGTGAAAAAAAGTAAGTCAGTAGTTGTTTTAACAGAAGCAACAAAAAAAAGTTACAAAAATCTGAATCAATTAACTGTTTGAGCAATTATCTAGAAAGTAGAAAATATCTAAGAATTCTTGATGGTTTCACAGAGAAAGCTTTTTCACAATTCATTGGGGAGGAAAGAGAAAAAAAGAGAAAAATAATTAAAATAGCTCTTTTTGGACATTCTTTGCAAGTATAACAGCAGGGAGCCAACACTGTTAAATACTGTAGTAAGAGGCAACAGAACTCTAATATTAGCCTTTGATACGGAATCTAAATTAGATAGCAAGGTGGAACAACATTTTTTCATGGAAAATGTATTGTGAGCTCTTATTTCCCCCTGGACAAGTTTAATGCAAATTAGTACAACCTAGCCATCAAAAAACTGTATTTTTAATTCTATTTTCATGCCTAAGTTTTTTATGTTTATTTTTATAAACTAACAAAATAAACCATATGGCATGGCAAAAAGCATTCTCAGTGCATGCTTGCCTTAGAAAAGTTCATCAACATACATGAGAATAAAATGCAGCAAGTCTATACCAGGGCATGCTTGCTTAGGTGCATATCCGTTTGAAAATTAAAATGGATAAAAAATCTCATAGAACCATATAATTTTTTTCATTACTGATGGAATGTATTTGTATATTTATCATTACATGACAACAGCCATTGGCATTTATTATTACAAGGTATAAAATAAAGTATTGATATGCTGGTACCAACGTGCTGCTGGAATGCTTTTGGACAGCAATTGCTATCAATCGTTTACTCCCATATATTTTCTTTCCTTTAAAATGCTTCTAGTCCAAGGTTATTGCTATCAGGTTTCTGCTAATAGTACAAGTGGTAATCTAAAGTCTTTGGAAGGCAGAAGATTGCAAACAAAAAAAAAAAAAAAAGGTCTGAAAAACAGAAAACCAAACAAATAGGAAGCCCTTCTTATAAAGTGCTCAGATGCTGTAGTACCCATGAACTGTCATGTGCAATTATGTGAGGTGCTCTGTCTCAGGAATTTCTACAGGTTCTTTTTCCCATTACTCAAAGCCACCCCCAGTGTCACCTTACAATATATTTTAAGGCACAGAATATTCCAGAAAATTCATTAATTTCCTAACTCTAGGGTATATTCTTATTTAATACCAGATGACATATTACTGGATGCTTATCTTAACCCTACAATTTCATCAAATAATTGTATATTAAGCCCTAACCTGACAGTTGAACCAAAAGTGTGTCTGTTAGGAAAGCTTCCACTTTCTTTCTTAAAAGGCTGAGTGGTAAAAGGATTATTGCTTCTACTGAGTTTGTGTCAGTATTTAATAAACCTCACATTCACATAATTTTATGGGTATCACAGATTGTTTCATTACAAATCTCTGTCTTATGTAGAAAGTGCTTTCTGCAAAGAGCATTTCACAGTCTTTACAGTCAGACATATTTTCCCTTGTTAAATACTTACAGGTAACAGCAGGACCTCTTTCCCTCAGAGATCACTGCAAGATTAAGGTATTCAATCTTTCAAGACCTTGAAATAATTACTACAGAACTTAGCTGAACTCTTCCTCATTTGCAACCTTTCCTTCCAGAAAACAGAACCGGATGTGATGTTCCAGAAATATGCCGCCTTTCATAAAATAGTAATAGCACTTTTCAATACCTGCACTTTATTTTTCCAGTTATGCATTCGTGGAGCCTTGTTTTTCAGAAGATTTTTAAAAATCCCTTAATGAAAGAGCAAGGGGGCTGAAGTCAGAAAAACACAGAGAGGGAAGTAAGGCCGGCAGCTTTAGCTCACACTGTGAGAGAGATGCTCTGCTGCTTTGCAGATTTCTCAAATATTTTGGGAGACATCACTTCTCAAAACAAAGCCCTTCCTCCCCTTCCAACATATGCTATTTCATCTTTGACATATGACAGTACTCAGCATAAAATCCATGTTTTTCAAATAAACTCAACCGCCCAGTAAATTTCTCTGCTTACTTAAAGCTTAGTTAAAGCTGATCTTTCATTACCTGCTGAAAAAACATATAGCATTGACTTTTGTATTGGTTTTCACAGTTCTACCCCAAATTCCATAGCAATTTCTTTATTTCCCAACCATAGCAGGTGTTGTGCTGCTGACGAGATCAGCAAATATACAGCAGATAAAATGTTTATAAATTCTATTCAACAAAGATGATACAATAGCTCTGACTTGCCAAACATTCTCCTTACTTGCAGGAAGAACATACTCATTTATACAGATACAGTTTTGCAAAATAAGACTGCATGGCAGGAAATCGTGACACTGACACTCATGGAAGCAGATGTCAGAGTTCACTGATTAAAATCTAAAGCACTTATACAAATCCTGACTCCAAAAGGCTTCATTTTTCAAGTTTGAAGCCTTTCCTGTCTATTCACATGTTCTTCTTCTAGGTATATTCTAAACTTCAGTAAATCTTCTGAATCTCAATTCTGACCAGAGAATGAGGTAAAGGATGCTTTGATATGTTTTCTGAGGATTAACGTCCTTCTTCGCCACCACAATAAATCTATTCACAGCAATATAAAAGAAGTCTTCCCAGTATTTTTTCACAATACAAAAAAACCCTGTAGTAAATATAACTATTCTCCACTGAATTCATTATTGAAGCTATTAAGCACAAAAGAAATGCATGCAGTATAATATTTAAATCCCTCTCACTTTTTGCAAGACCAAAACAACTTTCTGCTAATACATATATATAGTAGAACCAGCTATTCAATAGACACAGCTAGAATGAAAACTATTAAGATAAAGACCTATATCATCATTTTTCAGAACCACATTTTGAACAGAATCATACTTTAAATAAATTCTTTGTATGAAGGAATAGTAAAAAGGAATGCTACCACTTGATACTTTTTAATCCCACTTGTGCCTCACTACCTGAATGATTAGGACAACCAAACGTAATTCAATTTCTATTATTATACAGCCAGTTAAATCATAGAATTGAACTCTGAAAGTTAACATAAGGAGCTAAAATAAAACCTGAAAATGTAAACAGTAAAATGAAAGGATAACTCTTTTTGTTGTTGTCATTATTGGGCAGAGACTATGCAATTTTTCTTTAAAAGATTAAGACTTTATTCATAAAAATTAAGCAACCCTAAGATGCAGGAAAATTTATATAGCACATGGACCACGGAATACTAAGAAGAAACAGCAGAAATACTGATAATGCTTTTTTGAAGAACAGACTTAAGCCCCCAGGCAATTGCTCTAGAAAAACAAACAAACAAATAAATAAAATGCAAAAAATATTGAGTTGATTAATCCCACTGCTGAGCAAGTATTTGAGATAATGTTTAGAAATCATAGAAAGAAGGAGATAAGGTTGTCCACAGGTCATGAAAAAATATGAATCCAAATTTCAAAGCACCACATATAATTATAAAAATGCATTAGAAATTATTAATAACATGAAAAGTCCACAATGATACACCACGGGAAAATGTTTTTATTTAGCTATCTGATATTATTACGTAAAACACAAAAGAAAAACACTGAAAAGTATCATTCTGACAGTAAGAATGATACATGCCAAATAATGATTTGAAATTTTAGTTGTTCTGCACTTTATTTATTGGAAAGTATGGCAATGAAATCATAACATCATATATTTCGAACTATAGACTATAATTTAGTCTACAACAGAAAAATAGTGAGACCAGATCAACATGTCTCTCCCAAGTGACAAGCGACAGGACCAGAGGAAAATGGCCTCAAGTTGTGCTAGGGGAGGTTTAGATATTATAAAAAAATCTTCACTGAAGGGGTGGTCAGGCATTGGAATAGGTTTCCCAGGGAAGTGGTGGAATCACCATACTTGGAAGAGTTCAAAAAACACATAGATGTGTTTCTTAAGGACGTGGTTTAGCGGTGAACACGGTGGTGCTGGGTTAACAGCTGGACTCGATGATCTCAGAGGTCTTTTCCAACCTTAATGACTCTGGGTCACATAACACTAACACTACAGGGGCTGTGTTTGAACTGCTTGGCAGACACACAGAATTCAAAGTGATCACAAGGTTGCCCTTGCCCTAAGCTTTATTTTTGAGCACTGGAACATTTTTGTGGTTTGCCTTTTTCAAATTCTTTCAGATGTTCCATAAACTCACAGGCACCAGACCCTTCACTTCTCTACTAGCTCTTCTGCCAACACTGTGTACTGAGACAAGATCATCTACCCAGTCTTTATGCCTGGAATTTATCTGTAGATCTCACTGGCCATTTGAGCATTAAGAAAGAGCTCTCATTGAGATAAAAATTTTGCATGACTATCAGTCCTTTTTACTAACAACTGCTTTCCAAAACCAGCCTGTCCCCTGGTTCAGCACGCAGACTCTTCCACACATACTACTACATGTTTGGTTGCATTGAAATTCATAGTTTATAACTATGTAACAGTTCCAAATAACTTCTTTCACAAAATCTGTGTCATTGCTAACTCAACAAAGTCTTTACATAATCTTCCAAATTACTGAAATGTAGTTTACATTTATTTATTGTTCCTAAGGACTTCCTTTCCAGTGACTCTCCAGTAATGAACTAACAGCACTTGCTGTTATATTTTAAATCTGGCCAATGTATTATTTTAGATTCATACAAATATAGTGTATGTTTTGGGTTTTGATCAAGATATCACATTGGAAGTAAGGTAAACATATTGTACTCTTTTTATCTATTTGATCTGCAATACTGCCAAAAATGTAATAAGGTTTTTTAACAAGATCTATTTTACAAGAAAACTTTTCAAGTGGCATTGATTTTTACCTTCTAATTCCCTGTTGGCAGAGTTCTTAAAATATTGGTTGCACACTTCCTGCTATACTGCAGTCTAAGAAATTCTGATACAAAGAGTGATTTTAGTTAGTTTAGTTTAGTTGCTTTCACCTTTGTTTTTCTTCATAAATCTAAGCACTGTAATTTCTTCAGAGAAGCAGCTACTCCCGCCCTGAGGAAAGCTACCACCATGGCTAAAATCCTGCTGCTTCCTCAGATAATGATGTCAAATTTTTCACATGGATCAGTGGTTTGCCTCCATGCACAGGAACACCACCTGGGGACTTCTGTTACCACGTTAGATTTTCTGAGAGACTGTAAATATTCCTGTGTTTCCTCATTAGCACACTGAATCAGCTGGCACTGTCTTTCTGCTGAACCCATCTTTGTTTTCATGCTATCAGCTGGTTGTCCCAGCTTCCCTTTTTAGCTGTTCTTAGCTCACCACCTCTCTGAATTCACTACAAAAGCCCCATTTGGTTCTCTGCATCATCTTGACATTTTTAACCCCTCATGTGACTATTGGGCATCCTAGAAAGAAAAAATATATAACAAAAAGATTGTGTACAATGCAATATGATTTATTTTCTGATTTTAGGTTGCTTATTCCCCTCTTTCAGATATTTGTATAATACCCCTTGATGGAAAAAGAAGCAGCATGAACTTAGAGCAAAATTACTACTTCCTTACTGTAATGTAGTTTCTTCACTACATTTTTGTAATTAATATTCTAAATTTTTCAGATATATTCATTCACATTCCAACTTTGAGAAGTTGCTAAGCAACAGTGATCTGCCAGCTGGTCAGTTAACAACCTCTGCTCTGAGATCATGGTGGTGATCTTATTATGTCATCAGATCTGCGTGTGCAGATTTTCCTCTCTCCCCTCCAGCTGGTACTCGTTCCCCTCTTTTTCAGTGCAACCCAAAGAATCTCCTATACTTGGAGAAATTATGACTTTTTTTTTAGTTCACCTCTACTTTAATTGCTACAAACACACACATTTATTTTTTAACTGGGCAACAAAAGAATTTCAACTAGGATTTAAATGTTCTGTCACACATTAAATGTTTAAGCCTTCAACCAGTGTTACATCTATTCTACAACTCCTGCTGACTGCTTGTGCTGTAGTCACTCATCAGTCTTGCTTCTTGTACTGCAATAGCTACTGCTGCCATCTTCCAAAAATCACATCCTAAATGTATTATAGCACAGATACTATAATCGAATTAGAATGTACCTGTAACAAAAACACTTGTCTGAACAAAAAAAACCCAAGAAATTCTTCATTATTATTCCAGAAAGAAACAAAAACCACAAGGTATACATCAAGCATGAAAACAAACATACACCATGAAAACACGACTGATTCCAGTGACACTTGGAGAAGTGAACTGCAGAAACCTGCAGAAGGACCCCACTGATCAAGAAAAGAACTGATGAAACAAAACTATGGGTGGACTGTCTATAATTCAAGTCTTTATTGAATTCACTAAGAAAACTACTACTTTAAGTAGCAAAACCAAAGACTGTGTTGCTGTTCATTACCTGTGGGACATTACATTAGCCATGATATAAACAGAAATTTTATCATGGGACCATTCAGTTGGACAAGCCCTCTACGATCACTGAGTCCAACTGTTAATCCACCACCAAACCAGGTCCTTAAGTGCCACATCTCCACATCTTTTAAATACCATCAGGGATGGTGACTCCACCACTTCCCTGGACAACCTGTTCCAATGCTGCTTTTGGTGAAGAAATTTTTTCTAATATCTGACCTAAACCTCCACTGGGTACAACTTGAGGCCACTTCCTCTTTTCCTGTCACTTGGTACTTGGGAGAAGAGATCGATTCCCACTTGGCTACAACCTCATTTCAGGTAGTCGTAGGGAGCGATAAGCTCCACCCTGAGACTCCTTTTTTCCAGGAGAGCAACTCAAGTTGTTGTTCGGGTTTTGTGTCTGTTTTTGTTTTCACAAAATGCAAGCTAGAGTGCTTTATGGTTTTAAATAAAGCATTAAAAAAAAATCAACTAGCAAAGGAAAGAACAAAATGAAAGCCAAGCAAAA
>VZRE01008513.1:10647-122766 GCA_013396775.1 Cephalopterus ornatus | reverse complement strand
AAAAAAAAAAAAAAAAAAAAAAAAGATTTCAGTATGAAATTTAAGATAGTAGAAAAATTAGAGATGACAGAGAGTGACCAAAGCAGGTAAGATCTAAGTCTAAGGCACAACTATTCATTGATGAGGGTCAGGGAGAAATGAGCTCAAATTCAAGATCTGTCAGATAAACAGACAAAATTAATTCTCTTTTAGAGCAAGCCTCCTGTGCTTGTGTGCCTTTGAGAAAACTAAGGGCAAGTGGAAAGCACTGGTTTGAGCTCACATATAGAATTTGGGTCATGACAATAAAGACAAAGTTGAGGATTTGATCAGCAGTAAAAAGGAGAGAAAGATCATTTTCTGGATCTATTTAGGAAAACCTTAAAAAGAAAATTATCGTGGTGAAAGAATCCAACCAAATTCTTCATCTTTAAGACTATTCTTACCTGTTTTCTGAGATGAAAGGTCTTTTGCTTCCAAATTAACTCTGGTTGATGGCAATACTGGGATAGAGAACTTGTCAGGAACTTCAAAAAATTCTTGCATGCTCACTTCTACACTATAATCCACGTACTTCAGCCCCGTGGCGTATTTACGAGGTTTCAGAAGTGCCCGTTTCTGCAAGTGAAGGAATAACGTATCCATATGGGCAATCATCTCGTAAGATTTTCAGGTTAAGAAATGCAAAATTATACAGGCTTAATTCTAAAACTAATTAAGCAAGTTAGATAGCAATTTTTGAGTGGTCCTTCCAAGTAAAAACTGTCTTACATTTTTTTAGACATCATGCATCTGAAACACTGGTTTAAGAAAAATACATTTTGAAATTTACAGTAAACCCACATCCTCCTCAGAAACCAGTCTGCTAGGCCTTATAGGTATTCAGGGAAGGTGAGCAAAGGGGAGAAATGTATTTTGTATCAGTTGTAGAAAGATGATGCTTCTCTTACTTCATAAAGTTTCTGAGTAATGAAAAGAATGAAAAAGAAAAATAATTTTGATATTTGGCAAGGCATAACTATTAGCTGAATTAACTTCGATGTTTTAATGCTGACAATATATTTTAGAAATTAGGGCATTTAGAATTAATTTTAGGGACAAGTAAACTCCTCCTCTTGGTAAAAAGCATTGCTAATCAACAGCATGAAACATATTAGTAAAGGATTAGCACAGCATATTAAGGCAAGGTCAATAAAAGCATATGAACCTCTTAATGAACTAAATTTGATTCCTCTAGGATACCATGACAAAAATAATGTAATGATTTAATACACTACTAGCTCAAAATTGCTATTTTCAATCCAATAACACAGTATAATTGCAATGCTCAAGAGTAATTGTAAGTGGAACAAATTTAAAATCTGAAACTAGTCACATATTTTTTACAGACAAGTCTTTGAATTCATGGCTGTTGTGAATTGTCTTGAAGCAACTGTAAGGAGGAGATAAATACAGAAATATTCAGGGTTTGCAAAGAAAACTGGTTTATTATCAAAATCTCTTGCTCTAAAACAATGCCCGGAGAGCAGGCAGCACAGCACATATTTCAACGGGCTAAGGAACACAAATCCACTGTGGGAATACAAAAATATGACTTAAAAGGTAAGGTGATTATCCTTAAAGATTACTACTAAGGGTAATATGTTCAAATTACTGTTCAAAGCAACTAGTCTGGTGGTCTGCTTTGGGTTGGTGGCAGGTTTCTTTATTTATTTTTCTTTCTGTTTTAATACAAAACTCTCATTCCCTTGCTGGATTTAGAAAGCAGACTCACACTCTGCCATTGCTTTGTTTTGGCCATTAGTCTATCAATCCAAAGTGTCAATAAGGTGTTAAAGTACACGTGGACTTTGGGAACCTGCTAAACTTTAGTTGCTAATACACTTTTTTTGGCACAGATAAATATGGAAACATAATTATTCAAGATTCTTGTTTGATGAAGAACAAAAATTGTCATGTGAGTTCAAAATCTGAACTCACTATTTACTAATTTTTATCATATAAGACTGGGAGTTGACAGAAATTACTCTCTCACACAAATAGAAAATTAATTAAAAAATCAATAGGTGCAAATAATTCAGTTGGTATATTAATAGCAAGTTCTACTTCTCTCTGACAGGACTGAAATGCCAGTGGGAAAAAGAAATTTCATTATCACTTGTAATGGGAAGTTCTCAACCAAAAGAATGACACATATTTACTGGTTTAAATTTGACTTGATCTTCTGTATAATCAAATATAAATTTATACCTACACATGATTTTGGTAAATAGATTATTTTCCAACACAGAAATAAAAATCCAACATAGTTTTGGTAAATTTTAATTGACAAAAATAATTGTAAAATGACCTTTGGTGGAACACTGAACACATTTAAATTATAAATATCTTGAAGAGATATTATTTTAAAAGATCCATGAAATACTTTAAGATCCTTGTTCATGCTATCTCATTTTTAAAGATATGTTAGGAAAAAAGCCAGTTGGTTAGAATTACATAGTCTATGAACATTTCAAACATGTCCTGGCAAAAGTAAAGGATGTAAATATTTTTAATGAGAGACCTAGGGGAAAAAGAAAATCCTGCAGGCACACATAAGACCAAACTCTGTTGTCCCATAGGATAACATTTCCAAGAGAAAATGTCTCTGATCTTCAATATTTTTCAGGGCAGTGAGAGTTAAATGGAATTTAATATTTTTTTACTCTCACTATCAATTCAGATCTAAGGCTGCTCTGTTACAACAAGACAGATTCCAGTTACTTTTACTTCTTCAGTGTGATGGTTTGTGATATTCCAAGTGTGGAAGTGTTATTACCAGACAAGAACAGAATTTGCATTCAGTTCCCAGGATTAATTACTTTTTAAGAATAATTTTTCGAAAAGGGAACGGAGGGTATATAAAGCATCAGAATTAAACTTGGTATTTTTCAAAGACCTATTGATTTTCCAAGGTATTTTCTTTGCACTTTCTCATGCAAAGGATGGCAGATACAGAGCACTGAAGCACCTTTCTCTTTCCTTGCATATTACTGTTTCCCAAATCCTAATTTAGCTCCATTTCTTCCTTATAGGAATTAACTTCTAAAACTGTTCCTCATGAATGAAGAATTTTATTATCTGTCTCCCAGAACCCCTGTGATCAATCGTGTTTGCCATCTCCCTTAATCCCACATCAAAAGATAAGTGATGCAATATAAAAGACATTGGTCCCACTTGAAAATTCAATGAATTGAAATCTGACCACAGATCTCTTCATGAAAAGTTCATTCCCACTCAAATGTATCTAATGTAACTTTTTAATTACAGTATCTTCTCTCCTCAAGGACACCACGATTCTTTCTCAAAAAAAACCCCACCATAGTACTATGAAGAGCAAAAACTTTGAAGATCACACTCAGACAGGAGTAGGATGGGACTTTGCCACATCACTCAAAAAGCAGAAGCCATAAATCTACAAGGCCCATGCTCATTTTTCATTGATCAAAACCAAAACTCATCACCACTACTGTGGTGTACTAAGATAAAAATACTCCATGTTGCTTAGTCACATGGAGAGCAGGATAGAAAGAAAACGCACAACGCCCTAACAGCTGGAATATGGTAAATCTGGTGTTCATGCTCAGATGAGCCATGCATTCCAATGGAAACAAAACAGATCCTAAGGAAATACTTTTTACAGCTTAACAATGAGGGCACATCTGGACACAGTGGGAAGGGCAAGTTTTACTTCTGGGATTCCCACAGAACAGCACTTCTCTTCCTTTCCTGACATAATGTCTAATTATACAAGGAGCTTACTGACATCTCTGACTATGAAGAAAGGGTTCTGCTTCTAGCAACTGGGTCTAGTTTGTGCCTCTTTATGTAGATTAAAGAAAAAAAAGGAAAAACCAAGGCATGTTATTTTGAACTTCCCTGACTGCAGCATCCTTCCCCTCACATTCCCAAGTGAAAGAATTCTCCATAATGTTATTTCCTTCTTTCTTTTATTCACTTCCCTCTATTTACCACAATTAGCAACTTCAGTCTAAACAAGTTACATTCTTCTTCCACATTCTCTTACCTTTCTTTCCAGATACCCTTTTCCTTCTCTCGTTATCTGTGTTTACCAAAACTTCCCACTTACAGCTTTCTCTTATTAATCATTAAAACAAAGGCTGTTCTGTGAATAATTTGTAATTATTCATGATAATGTCAGACCCAACCTTAACAGTGGCTGAGTTCCATTCTATATTACTTTTACTACTATCTAAAAATGTTTTAGCAGGAATTAATTAACAAAATAGTCAGGAAGTAATACAGTTACACAGTTGAATGGGAAAAATATAAAAAAGTCATTATATGTCTTAATAATTGTCTTCATTAAAACAATCAAAATAGACTTTTGTTTCTAAAGGAAGGAAAAGAAATGGTAAAAACATAGTACAAAAGCAGGTACGACTTCCACCCGCGTGTACCGATGGGTCAAGTAAAAAATTACAGCAGTTGTTACTGATTACGCACATCCAGTTTGACTCCAAAAACACAGCCTACCTTTATTACTATTTTCTATATGATTTAAGTAAGCATGAATAAAATGTACAGTTTAGAAAGAATGAAAAGCATGCAATTATCTAGTTATTTATTCTTCAATTTGACAGGTTAAAAATTGGCCAAGTAGTACTAATGTAAGGGTATTTTCCCTTCTGTCCACCTATTGTCTAACAGAATTATTGCTGCAGGAAGAGAGTAGAAAGGGGGAATATGAATCAAAAAGAGGGTAACAGCCTTCCAGCTATTTTAAATTTATTTCTAACCAACAGCATATGTCCCAAAGGACCTCACAAGCCTAAATAATTCATTGAACCACAGAAGCTGCTGTGGCTTTTTTTTTTTTAATAGGTGGGGTGTGAGGGGAGAATTTAGACAACTTAAAACCATACTTCAGCTCCAAATTTGATTGCAGAACACCAGCCCTCCCAAAAAAGTTTCTTCAGGTAATGCCATCAGAATTTCTAAGTTGTCCCTTTTAAAGTGACAGTAAGGAAGAATTTATGACAAAAAGTTATTAGGAAAAAGTTTCATAATTTAGCCTAATAGTGGTTTACCATATTGAGATATTTTTAATGTGCAAACTCTTTTTTATGTCAGTATATAGCAGAACTCCTCCATTTTATCTCTCAGAAGGAAGCATAAGACTTTCTGTATATGGAGGAAAATACTTATATCTGCATATTAGTTTCACTTTTCACATGAAAATTTTCTTAATGTTAGTATCCACCATTATGTATTTTATATTATAATTAATCTAATCATCCTCCAGTCCTCTTTGATACGTGTGATTTTAGAACTCCTATTTCATCTTAGCATACCTAGTGGTACAAAGAGTGTTCCTATTACGTTCTCTAGTGATTCCATCCACAGCCTCAGAGCAGTTAGACCTTTCATCAGGTATTTTCTAAGTGACTGTGATATTAAGGGACTTCAATTATGAAAAGTCGATAAAATGTTACCAGAGCAGTGGATTAGCTATAACCCCAAAGGAAACTATTTGAGTCTAGGTGACATGATTACAATTCTTGTCCCACTACAAGCACACCAAAGATTAAAGTTACTGTGTAATTTTTCTTCATTTAATTTGTTTTATATTACTTTTTTAAACTTATCTCTAAACAAAAGGAATACGTTTGTTAACATCAAATCACCAGGGAAAATTTTTTTTCCTCTTAGCACTGGGAACCATATTTGGGGAACTCTCTAACTGGAAAACGGGAATAACACTGTCACCCAGCCATCTGCCCAAGGCCAGGTAACATCAGGTTCACAAGGGAAATTAAAACCTTGATTACAAGACAAGGGAAAGTCTGTCCTGCTCCTTTACTTATTCTCAAAGTCTATTGTTAAAAAAAAAAAAAAGCCCTTTAATAATTTTAATTTCTCAAACAATATGCATAAGTAAGGATACTAATACAAATACCTATTTGATAGAATATGAAAGCTTTTTTTAATCACCAGGTATTTTTCAGAAGCTAACTGAAGTAAAATGTTAGTGCTCTTCTTAACTGCAGCCAAGTTTTCTTAAAGGAAGCACTTCTTAATAGCTTGGAGTGACAAAGCATCTTCAGAATGAACAAGTAAAATATTGCAGGGTCTGAGGAGAATTGGGATTAGTAACTGTCAGATTACAGATGAGTGAAAAAACCCACAACTTCACAATATTTCAGGAAACGTAAAAAAAAAAAATCAGTCCTACAAACCAGGAACAACTAAAGAATTGCAGTAACACGTGTTTCTCACCTCTATTCTGGACAGCCCTAACAGAGCAGTCGCGGCTCGAACACTGCTGCTCTGCAGAGTCCCAGTCATCAATCTTCTCTCATGTTCAACAGCTGACATCTGCTGTTGTGCAGCCACAGCCAGAGCCCTCTCTCTTGACTCATTGATCAACGGAATCCTCAGATTTTCTTCAAGAATCTGACCAAGACCACATTTCAAATATAAAACTGGCTGTGACGCACTCGGATCTGTTAAAAAATGAAACAAAACAATAACAAAGGAAAAAGGCAAAACAAAACCACACACCACCTTTGCCAGTGCTAGTGGAACTGATTAGAGCATTTAAAATTTCTAATCGCTAGAGAAAAGTCAGAATACAAAATTCCCTCAATGTTTATTTCCATGCTATTAATCTAGCCCAGGCCATTCACTGCTTATATTATAACACTTCTTTATTTGTCAACATAACTGGGACATAAAAATTAACACAGACTGAAATCCAACCCAAAAGTTGCTTTTGATAGCTAACAAAAAAATCACAGATTTTAGCGATACTATTATGACTAATAAAAGTTTACTAAAGTCTTTCTGCTACCCACACAACACAGCCACACTTCTACCCCTCTAGATGATGTTACAACCTCTCTCAAAGAAACCACTAGAAATTATTTCAAATAACTGCTACACTGTTTCTGAAATAGGACTGTCAGGAGTTTATTGCTGGCTGTTAGAAGGCAAAAGTACTGGATTTTCTGTCAAATCACATCACTGGATACAAAACTCATGTGTTTTAAAACTACAGAGATTCTAGGTAAAGATGACTTGTCCTGATTCATCTGTCTAACAACCTACATTCTGAATAAGAAAGCAGACAAATTATAGAAAAAATATTTATGTAGACTATGCTGAAAACGATACAAGAAAGTTGAAAATCACCAACAACCAGCTGATGCTCTGGAGAGAACAGATTGGAAAACATTGAAAGAAATATCTCACAGTTACATTATATTTTTTACACTTCACTATAAAGAACTGCTTTTACCACATGTGCTTAATTAATTTTAACAAAAATCCACGGAAACAAAAGAATATTTACAAAAAATTAGTTATTTGCTCAATGGTACTCTTCTCCCTTCTATTCACTGTACCTTCTAATTTACTGTAAGCATGCAAAACATTTGGACTATCCATCGCAGGCAATTCTGAAGGCAAAGGTATATCACCTGTTCCCTCTATCAAGTATACAAATTCTCCAATCTGAAACACAAGAACAAAGACATAAACACAGTTCAGAAAGCAACTCACGCACAACAGAAGGCAAAATATTAAAAGTAAAAGTAACACCTAAAATCTGACTTGTGAAATAATGTACATATTCAGGAGACCCGTTTTTTAAAACTATGTCTAAATAAAAGAAAATTATCATTTCAAGACATGCTACCATATTAAAGTAACTTTAATTGAGAATATTAAATCTGAAAAGTCAAGAAATTTCAACGAGTTGAATCCTTTCCAACTCCTCATATAGTTTAATTGAATGAGGCAATCTGACCCATAAATATAGAAAAAAAAAGTGAATTCTAACTAGGTGTTACAGCTCCATATAATTTAAACATATTCATGAGCTACTTTTATTGCTCTTTACTATTTAGAACTTCCTAAAAAAAATTTACAAAAAAAACCCCAAAAAAAAACAAACAAAAAAAACCCCCAGAAGCCAAGGCAGGTTAGCATTATGTAAAAATTCTCCATTAAAAAGAAATAAATTTAACAAATCTTAATTTTTTCATAAAAAATAATGGAAAACCTATAGAAGCTTGAAAGTAAACAAAAACATGACCTAGAACAAGAAAATACAGGAATTTTTCATAGAGGAAAGAATAAATTAATAAGCAGAGAAACAGCACTTTGAATTATAGATGAAATGAAAAAATTAGGGTGCAAATGAAAGACAGACAAGTATTTTTTAGAAAAATAAAACTCAATGAAAGATCTCCAAAACAAAAAGTCCACAATCAGAACATCCCAATATAAAAAGATAACTAAGTTAGGTACCTATATATCTATTTGAACTAGGCAGGAGATTTAACATATATAACTATTGTTTTGATAACGTCCTTTTGTTTACCACAAACTTTTCACGGAAAATTTTAGCTTCTACTGATTGCAAGATCAAGGACCAAAGGCCTCTGTGACAACTGATACAATTTGCACAGAAGGTCACCTCTTTACTTCCATAAACAATATTCTCTAAAACTCTGCCCTAAAAACGCATATTCTGTCTTCATTCCAGATACGAAGAAAATAATTTAAAGAATCTAGTGCATCTGCCAACCAGTGCAATGTTTTCCTTTTAATATTTCTCAACTACATAAAAAAAACCTGCTTTTTTTTTTTTCCTTACCTTTATTTGTAGTTTCATTTGATATTTATGTTAAGGTTGAAAACACTGCAATTACATTTCTGACCCAGCAGAAGGAAAGTTGCTCAACTTTGATGGAATTTTCTCCCCTTCCTTGATTCAAGAGTTCACATAAATTTTCCTTGATAAGGATTAAAGAGACCTACAGCAAAATTGGATTCCCACATACAAACTAACAGCCACTCCTGGGAACCAATTTAAACAGGAATTATTCCTGTTTGACACAGTCATTTGGCTTCATAAGGACTGTTAACAAGCTCTGAGCAAATACAACTAATTTCATGAAGGTGCTGGTTGCTAGGATGCCATTCTACTATCAATTACTTCTCTTGGCATTGCTGACATCAATATGCTTACAGGTAGGAACAAACTTCCCCAATTTCCTCTTTGCTTTGAAGAATTCTTGCTTTTTGATCTCCATAGAATGCAAATCCTGTTTTGCTTCTCCTGGCTTTTTTTCCTAATGCTTTAGAACAGAAAGGGTATTTCACTGTACTTCGAGAGTTTAGCTAGTATAGCCAATGCTTTATATTTCCATTTTCTATCAGCTGCAAACAGGAAAGCATCAATGTTATATAGGGTTTACTCTTAATGAAAATAGTTAATAATATAGCTGTTGAACTACCATTAGCTATTTATCTAATCCCCTTGTTAACTGATATTTCAAAAGAATGTATAGCTACCAAGAATTTGCAGTTGCCCATGCAAGCCAGTAATTAAAAGCAACAGATAGCAAAGTGTTTTCTCAATAAACAATTTCATTTCATACTAGATATTTAGCTCTGAAAGTCTGGACTGGCACTCCTAAACTATGATTTAATATATTGTTATCAATGAAATTCCAGGCTGTTCACAATTAAATTAGCTCCCAGAAACAAAGGTAAAGAAAAAAACCCACACAGTTATGTAAACCAATATATAATGTCTTCTATGAAAAGATCTGTGCTAAAAATCAGAAGATGTTCAGTTTCAATTTTCCTTTAAACAACAATGAAATACTGAAACAAGCCCTCGAGAAATGTTAAAAATGGCTTGTGCTGTCATTTCAGATCTTAGAAATGTTAACATAAAGATTATTTCAATACAATTTAAACAGAATACTTGAGTAGGCCAAAAAACTTGAATCCATGTATATTCTCACTGTTATTACATATATATAGTTGGTGCAACCATGGATAGAATTCCTCGTCAGATTCAAGTCTAGTGATTTGAATCTCACTATCTTCTTAAGTGATTGTAATGAAGGAGCAGTCTTACTCTGGTTACTATTTGTCAAAAAAGGAAAAGAAAGGTAGGTAACAAGAAACCACAGAAATGCTAAATTAAATTATTTATTATATTTTATATATAGCACAAGTCCATATTTGAATGATGCAAGTCTCATCATTGTATAAAGCATGATAGCTGCACTTTCTTGTTGATTAGATAATGGTATGATTAGAAATATTGCAGCCATATACACAATATTTAAGCAAGCCAATTTGTTCCTGTGCCACTATTGTACAGCTCTAAAATCATCTTAGCTATCTTGCAGTTTCATCTTTCTCTAGGAGATCTAATACAATTACTTACAAATTATACAATTATGTGGATGGACTTAATTTTCCTGAGGTTCTACATATCGAAAATGTTGCACTTTCAGCAGCCTTTAAATGCATCTACTCAGCTAAGCTGAAAGGACAAGGTGTTCCAGAAAAAGTTACCAAATAGGACTCAACAGCAGCTTCTCTGAGGCATTAATGCTTCCTACCATGAAAAGGACAACTAGATCTTTATTAGGAACAGTGACTAGTAACTACATGTCTAAATTTAGGTGTTTTTACATCACCACTGGAGGCAACACTGGGGCTGACAGAAATGGTTTTTTCCCTTTCCACCTCAAGTATAACTGTCCTACATCTCTGACCACATCTCTCAGATTAACTTTTCTTCCATTAACATGTCTCAATTTCCCTTCTCTTCACTATATTATTTAATTTCCAGGCTCTATGTAGCCATGAGCCTCCTCCTCTCAGCAGGGGTATATGCTTCTTATTCTCATAAATAAACAACAAACAGGGAAAATGCCAGTAGCAGAGATTTAGAGAAAGACTATAAAATCCCAGAGAGTAAAGGGAGATTCTTCTCAGATTTGCTGCCAGACACCAGTAGGCTGAGGTCTTTCTTGTCTAGAGACTGCATCTAGATATTTCCCTGAATAAAACTGATGGACCTAACATTCCTTTAACAGAAACTTTTACATCCTTCTGATTATCCTTGCTTCTTTTTTCCCCTATCTCCATAATACTGTTTGCTGGAGTGGCCAGAACTGCACACAATACTCGAGAATTGTATATTATAGCTCTTTCGACAAAGTTCTCATGAGGTTTCACATGTTGATATGTATACCTTTCCCTATAATTTCTCTTTTTGAATGAAGCTGAGTACTGCATTGATTTTGCATTGAACCATCTACAAAGACTGCTATCCTCTGGCAGCAACATTAATACCTCCTCCTTGTGGCTGATTCCTGCTGTCAATAAGGTGGGAGCTCATTATCTCACTGTAGCCTTTGACAGAAAATCCCTCCTCTACCTCTGTTCATTTTCAAAAAACTCAAGAGAACTGTACTCTCCTTAAGACTTCCAGTCTTATGGTTTGCTTTCATTAAAAAGTGGCCAGTATCTTAAAATAATGACAGGGTCAGAAAGACAGGCTTGGTCATCATTGCATTAGTCTTATTTTCCTTTATGAACAAGATAAAAAATTAAGTTGTCCAGGTGGCACAGCCACAGTCCTGTTTAAACAATTAAAAAACCTCACCAAACACGCAAACATTAGACATTCCTTGTTTTATAGTAGTGGAAAATATGGAAGCTGAGAACACGCAAGAGAAAAAGAATAAGTCATTTAGTTTTAAATGCATTGTTACAAATAATGAAAATGTAGCAGAGAGAATGGCAGAGGCATGTAATTGCACAGAGGGAAAGCTGAAACACAGAGGAAATCTTATGAGAGCAAGAAATGGAATGCAAGCCTTGAGATCAGCCACACATAAACAAAGATTAGAAAAACGACAGGTTCTGAAAAGGATTGACAGCTAGAGAGGAAAAACAGCAGACAGGTTAAAGAGGTGAAAAGATGGACTAATGACACAGAAATAAGATTGCAACCACAGAAAATAAAGGATTAGAAGAACATCAAAGAAGATGGATTGCAAGATTTTAAGTTCTAAAATTTGAACAAAAAAACAGATCTTGGTAATTTGATGAAACCAGTTCCAATTAAGTATGTATGGTTAAACCCAGAGTACATCAGTCAAGAGAAACTGAAAGGTTGTGGAGTCAGTATTCACGTACAGTCTGTTCAAAAGTTATACCTGCATTGGTGCAAGAACTGAATGGAACTTGGATTGACAGAAAAATTTACAAAGAGACAGAGCAAGGAAAATTATTATTCTACTTTGACAGCACACCCAAAATACAGTGACAAATACAGGGAGAAGTACAGAACAGTAAAGACTTCATACTTTCCCTGCCTATGCATTATTCTTTCTCCCACATCAAGACAAATTATGTAAATTCCTTCTTCTTTTACTGAACCTCAGTTGCCTAGAAAAGCCACCAAAATAGCATTTCTTGCAGTATTACTTTTATTTGTAATGATTTTACAGTGAAAAGTTGCTTGCAGCATTTCATATAACTCCAATTATGTGGAGATAAAAGGGCAGTAAACTTCGGTTTAAATTTCTTATCTGAAATCTGTAATCTTATGTACATCTCTGAACAACTTCTTAAGCCACGTTTTCCTTCATGAGTTATAGGAATAATGTATTTTCACCAAAAAAAAAAAAAAAAGAAAAAAAGAGAAAAGAGTTTCATTTCCAAACGTCAGCACATAAATCATCATATTTTCCACTACTATAACTG
Source organism: Cephalopterus ornatus (assembly GCA_013396775.1). Taxonomy (NCBI): domain Eukaryota; kingdom Metazoa; phylum Chordata; class Aves; order Passeriformes; family Cotingidae; genus Cephalopterus; species Cephalopterus ornatus. The sequence goes on along the minus strand of VZRE01008513.1, from coordinate 110,199 downwards.
CACATGCATGCAAAAGCATTACCTTAAAATATGTACATAAGTAATTTGTATCTTCATAGAATCACAGAATATCCTGAGTCACAAGGGACCCACAAGGGTCATCAAAGTCCAACTCGTGGCTCTGCACAGAACAGCCCCAAGAGTTACACCATGTGTCTGGGAGTGTTGTCCAAATGCTTTTTGACTTTTGTCAGGCTTGGTGCTGTGACCACTTCCCTGGGGAGTTGTTCCAGTGCCCAACCACACCCTGGGTGAAAAAAACTTTTTCTAATATCCAACCTAAACCTCCGCTGACACAACTTCAGGCCATTCTCTTGGGTCCTGTCACGGGTTCCAACACAGAAGAGATCAGTGTCTGTCCCTCCTCTTCCCCTCACAAGGAAGCTGTAACTGCAATGAGATCTTCCCTCAGTCTCCTCTTCTCCAGGCTGAACAGACCAAGGGACCTCAGCCGCTCCCCTCGAGACCTTCGCCATCCTCATTGCCCTCCTTTGGACACTCTCTAATGGCTTAATATCTTTCTTACATTGTGGTGCCCAAAACTGCTACAATATTCAAGGTGAGGCTGTACCAGTCCAGAGCAGAGCAGGAAAATTCCCTCCCTCAACTGGCTGGTGATGCTTTGCCTGATGCCCCCCAGGACTTAGTTGGCCCTCCTGGCTGCCAGGGCACTGCTGACTCAGACTCAACTTGTCATCAACTAGGACCCCCAGGTCCCTTTCCATGACACTGCTCTCATTTACCTTATTCACACATATTTGGCAAACATGACCTGGTTCTTACCTGAATAAGCTATCACATGATTAACACTCACAGAACACATGTTCTGTTCTTACCTCTTCATTAACCAGAAGGACAGTGCAGTAACGTTTTTCCTGATTAAAGGGAAGGAAGTGAATATCTAAGCCTGCAGAACTTTTTCCTCTCAAGAACAGTTTTTCCATTGGACTGAAGAACTCAGGCAGGAGGCTGCATTGGACAGCTGTTAAAATAAGTTTGTTTCAATAGATATTTAAATATAACAGCACAGGTTGTAAAATAAAGTAGTTGCATGAGTTTAAATATAAGGATACTTTATACAGCACTCTGTAGTAACCAGTATTGAGACACACCTGTAATTAGTAATCAGTACTTACAGTTACAGTTGTGTAAATGAGCTGCAGTCTTGCATGCTGCATTATTTAAATATATTTTGCTAATTACCTGTGTTCTTATTCTATGCACTAAACTGGAAAAAACAGACACTTTTCACCATCAAAAATTCCTTAAGGAATTATAGCCTTTACCCAAAGGTCTACTGACATCAGAAAGAAGAGGGTAATTTACTACTCTTTAAACAAAAACATCTCACTCTCAGTAGCACTAACTATGTTATGCTGTAGCCTGAAATTCTCTAGAATGGACAAAACCTACATAGTGGTAAGTTTGTTTTCTTTGCACTGCTTTCACAGAAGCATGACGCTGATAAAGAATCTTGGGGCTGAATCTGGCAGTCTGACTACTTTCTCAGTGCATGTTTTTCATCTGCTAAGCATATTTTGAAAATGCAGAACCAGATCATCATTCAAGCTTCGCTGGCCAGCTTTCTAGGAAGGTCAGCAGACTTTAAAATGTATGTGAAACTAAAAGCAACTGAAATGAGTGAGATCACATAGAAGTCTATGCCAAACTGGCCAAATAAATAGAACAGGGAAGGGGGAATCCACAACTTCTCTGAGCAACCTGTTCCAGCGCCTCACCACCTCTACAGTAAGAATTTCTTCCTAGCATTTAATCTAAATCTGCCCTCTTTCAGTTTAAAGCCATTACCCTTGTTCTATCACTACACGCCCTTGTAAAAAAACCCTCTCCAGGTTCCCTCATGGGCTCCCTTCAGGCACTAAAGGTCAAAATAAGGTCACCCTGGAGCCTACTCTTCTCTAGGTTAATTTTTTGAGTGTGATGCACAATTTTAGGCCAACATTTTATGAAATCTATAAATGATAGTCCCTGAGCACACTTTACATGTCAAAATCTTACTTATGTAGATAATCTAATTTCTACTATAGTGAAATATGAGGTATTGTAGAGAGGTACTTACGGCAAGTGAAGTTGTTCTCTTCATTTGAATCTTCAGACAGTACATCATTTTTTGAATTTAATATGTTACAGTCAGAACTAAAATGAAAAAAAATAAAAATTAAAGCAATACTCTAAAGCTGAAGATTTTGATTGTTAATAGACATTTTTTTCCCCTTTTTATGAATAAATACTGGAAAAGCAAAAGTTTCAAGACAAATAAAAATAGACACACACCACACTTGGGAACCACTTACCTATCCAATAAAGTTGAACACCCCTCTTTCACTTGAGTTATTATTCATACTTAGAGTAGAGCCAGAACATCTTTCCTTCAATTAACCAGCAACTAATTTTGTAAATTCAAGTTTGAATACAAACTTGCATGTTATTTTTATTTATTTGCATATTTTTTAACTTTTTTAAGTCTAACATACATATTATTACTGTAAGAGTAATAAAGACATCATAACACGCCTTATAAAATCAGTGTGACTTTATACAATGTTATCTAACCAAACCAAGCCCTAAGACAGCAATATGTTTAAGAAATTTAATAGGAATGCCACTTCTTCCGTTATTTAAGACATCTCATTTTTTAACAAATTAATATCAATATTTACATTAACCCTAATAAAAACTGAGCGATCTAAATTTAATCCAGCAAGTTTAAGATGCAGATTTAATATATCAGAAAAAAATCCCACTAGAATTCCACAATTTTGTATATCAGGGATTCACAAACTGCAACAAATCAATAGTATACAAATTATTTAAAACTTGTGGGCCATTATTTTTTCTTAGAGGAAGCAGAATACAATTACTTCAGAAAAAAGTGCAACATAGACAGTGGAATATTAACATATTTTGTGGTAAAAAATAGGGGGCTGATATTGCCACTATCCCTACCTGGTGTAAATCATTTCTCTTACAGTGACAATTTCCAAACTGACTGAATTTGGCATCTTATATTTGTCATTGTCAAAATCGATATTTTTTTAATATTGGAGTTGAAATTACCTAAAATGTTTTTTCTTGAAATTACTTCTTAGAGTTTGTCTTTTCTTTTTTTTTTACTTCACAAGAATTATTGTACCAAAAAAAAAACAAAAACAAACAAACAAACAAAAAACCCACTTGCAATTTGCTTGAGTACACATGGTTTACAATGTTCCTCTTCATAGAATAAAGATAAATAAAATTTCCATGATCTTCTGTACAAAGGCTAATTTTACTCTTGGCTCTTTGAGTAAGTCTTTGGGAATTTCATAGTACTCAGTAAGGAATTAGGGATGTAAAATCCCCATGTTAACATGTAGTTCATGATCTCACTAGGAAACATTAAAACTCATGAAAGAAGCTCTTCAAGCAATTTCTACAAAAAAAAAAATTCTCTTCTTGTTTCAGTTAATTTAGTTCATGTACAAGGTTCATTTCCACAGGGCTATAGCCTTGAAAAGATGGGATGAGGTAAGTCCAGGAACAGTAAAGCTTGTCCTTTTATACTATTTTCACACCAAGGCTACAGGAATGCCCTATATTAAATAACACTGCAGTTAATCATTCAAAAGAAACCTAATGTAACCAAGGATTTGTCAAAGAAAGGGGAAGACGATGAATCTTAACTTGAACACCTTAACTCTTTTCACTACAATATTGCTTCTCAAGTGTATTTGAAAAGAACAGTTATCCTCAAAGGAAAAAAAACAAGCTTAGAAAAAAATCTTTTCTAAATTCTCACCCCCCAGCCGCAAAGCAAACTGTGCTCCTGAATGTCATAGTTCCTTGGTGTGACTTTATACAGTTTTCTATCCTTCTTCACAAATAATTTCTACCATTATTGACAGGAATTAAGACTGTGCAGTTACATTTACGGAAGGAGAGTTTTGTTTAATTAAAAACAAGCACGGAGCTCAAAGATGCTGAAAACTATACTGTAATGTATCTCAAAAAAATATTGCAAGCTTCAGCTCAAGACTCAGGTTTGATATTATCCACACATTAAAGTCATTCTCCCCTAGCAGTAAAATTTTATGAACCAGCATACAGCAAACAATTATTACATACAGTATTTGATAGATGATGGGTCTCTCTTAAAATAAATAGTTAATCTTTCTGGGCTAAGAAAAAACCTTAAATAAATGGACTTGCAAAATTCTCAGATTATGTTACTCTGGAGGTGTATTTTAATACCTACACTTGAAGGCCATTTTTCAGAAAGGAAATTGATCTCTGAGTTATAAGCACACAACATACTATATATTCTGTACTTCACAAATAAGTACCTCATATTATAAAGCATAATTTCTCACAATGCTTTATCTCTGAATGAGAATGCTAAGTCATGCTTGCAAAAACAGAGACTACAGCTGAAGAATCACTGTAAAACTAATAGCTCAAAAGCCGTATGAAAAAATAACATAATAGGAAGTGGAAATACATTACAGCTCTTCACTGGTGTGAACTATACATTGAACAAGTCCTATTTTCAGAGTTGAACAACAGAGAAACTCATTAGGCTGATTTAACACGGTATTGGGCTTCTCTCTATATCAATTCCTTTCTTACATCAATGAACAAAGAAGCTGCGGGTAAGAGATGGGAAACAAAACTGTGTTGTGGAAGATGTGAACATTGTGCCTCATTCTTCCATAACAAAAGGAAATAGCATCTCATTCAATAATCAAAGCAAAAGGAATAAAGTTCAGGAAGGTATTAGAAGCTTGGTTATACTCAAAGTCTGGTTCAATACATCCCTTTTCAATACACAGAGAAATAAGGAAATGGATTAGGCAGAACAGCTGAAAGCTGCCATAAAATCAGTCTACACAGTTTGCTGAACCTGGGTCAGGTGAATCCCCAGTATCAATATAAAACATGGAATGAATGGCTTGAGAGCAGCTCTGTGGAGGAGCATTTGGGCATATTGGGGAATGAAAAAATATGTATGAGCTGGCAGTGTGCCGTGGCAGCTCAAAAAGCCAACCCTGTCCTGGCTGCATCCAAAGCAGTGAGGGCGGCGGGGCCAGGGAGGGGATTCTCCCCCTCTACTTTGCTCTTGTGAGACCCCACCTGGAGTGCTACACCCAGCTCTGGGGTCCTCATCACAAGAAAGACATGAACTAAACTGCTAGAGAAGGTCCAGAGGAGGGCCACAAAAATGGCTGGAGCACCTCATCTATGAAGACAGCTCGGAGAAGAGAAGGCTCCAAGGAGACCCTGCTGTGGTCTTTCAATATTTAAAGGGGGACAGGGAGCTGGGGGTGGGCATAAGAAAGATAAGGAGAGACCAAACAACTTAAACTGTCCATTTGTTTTTGGGTTTTTTACAAACACAACTTGTCCCGTCCAAACCAAGATTATTTTACTGTGCATTAAATGAAACAAAAAGTTCTGCAAGAGTATGGTACAGGTTTATGAGGGGACCTCTCAATTGCTTGGTATAAAAACCTGGTTGAGACAAAGAAATAAGAGGTGTGAATACATTCTGCTGTCACGTACTACAAATTACAATCATGGAACAGTTTGGATTGGAAAGGATTTTAAAGTTCAGCTAGTTCCAACCCACTTCCACACTTATGCAGCAGTTTAGTAGCTGTCACCTCTGAGTTGTCAGATACCCGTTCCCACACAGTACCACAAAGAGGCTGGGCTTGCCATGTTATCAGGTATGACAAAAATCAAGATGAAAAGTAAAATCATTATGCAGTCAGCATAGACAGGGTTCATACATCATGTCATATTAGCTATACATCTGTAATGGTATGTCTTTTCTCTTTAGTCCAGGGTCCAAAGAAGCCAGTAACTCTGTTTTCCATTCAACAAATTAGCAGGAAAAAAAAAAAGAAAATTACTTTGCTTTATGTATCTGGAGGAGAATTTACTAGATGATCTTTTTAGTCAATTACAGTTCCAGATTTCATATATTACTGAGGGGGAAAAAAAAGTGCCAGACACCATGGGGAAATCTGAAGTTCACAGAGCAGCAACATAATCAATGCATTTTAGTAGACAAGAACTTCAGCAGCAAGCAAATGTCTTATTAGAGAGAAGAAACACAAGGAACTGCTTGATAACGCACTGAAAATACTGAAACATTTAAAGACAAAACTCACATCTAAGACATTTGCCAGTTTCCAAACTCTGCAGGACAGTTTCTGATCTCAGAACAAAGAGCAGGATAAAAACTAAAACAGGAGCTTCCCAAAATAGGTAGTATGGCACAGAATAGATTAATTTCTATTATATCAAATAATAACCAGGATTTTAATGACTCCTGATAGCATATTTGTAAACCATATCTTATGAAACAACGGGTATTAATGCTGTATCTCATAACCTATATCACGCAGAGGTACAATGGAACTTCATTTCAATAAGAAAGTACAGGTATTCTGTATAACATACCTCTTTCATCGACACATGAAACTGCTTAGAACAAAGAGTGTAAGAAAAAAATTCAGAAAATTGAAAATGTTTGGAATTCCTGATACTACCTCTGGTTTTAAAAAAAAAAGGTAAATAACATTAAGAAGTTATATACAGTGCAAAGCTTGATTCGAAATTCATTCATTAATTGTTCCTTTTTTGTTTTAGCGTTCAATTTTAATGTAAAAATATTTATCCACATTCATAGTTTGTTTTGAAAATCAGACTTGTGCAATCATGAACCATCCTTATGACTCATGGACACTGTAATGCAAATGCTAAACTGCCTAGTCATGGTCTTAGAATAGTGAATTATTGAATATTGAATAGTGAATTTGTGAATCATTAGTATATCTTTACCACTTGCTAGTTTTACAGAAGGAAATCTATGAAGGAAAAAATAGCTATTAAGTGAAACCTTGAACTTTTACTGTCAGTTGCTGTTGTTTGTTTTTTTTTTTCTAGTGGACATCATTCAAAATGCCAACATGCTTTAAAATTATGGCTGGTTTTACATTATAATTTCTGGGCTGTGTGTTGTGCTTCACTCCACCTGGTTCTCCTTCTCCCACAGTGAGCAGACCATGCTGGCATACAGATGTAGACCAAGGATAAAAATTGAAGTGTCAAGGGCTTAGAAAAGCACATAAAAGTACATAACTTGGAAAAAAAAATCCAGGCACAGGTATCACAGCATACTTCAAAGAAAAATTATGTCGAATGGATGAAAAAATATTATCCTTCTCACCACACACCATTCAGCCCCCCATGGACAAAGAGATCTTGCCTGCATCACTGAATGGCATGGACTACCCTTAGATTTTTTAGCTCAGAGAGCGCAGTATCCCAGCAAGGATATAATTCACTGGGGCTCTAGCTGCAGCCTGGGCCATTTTTCCAGCTACAGTATGATGGGTCCATGTCACAATGACCAAAGAGCTGGTCTCCTTTTTGGTATGAATGTCACCATTTTGGGTGTCTGTGATATTGCCAGAGAGGAAAGCTCCTAGGTAAGAGAGTCACCTGCCAAGTAAAGCTTGTTACAGCGAGGATTAAAGTGTGTCTGACACATCTGGAGGCACAGAATGAGGATGCAGAAGGAGCTGTGAGCCCACTTGCACCTGCTTGGATGACTAAGGCGTCATTTTCATGATTTGGTCCTGCCATCAATCACGTAGACAGCATTACCTACAGGGCAAACACTGATTTTACAGTAGTTTTATGCTTATGGAGCACTTAGAGCAATGGGCCTCCATTTTGCAGAAGGAATTTTCAGGGTTTATCAAAAGAATAAAAATGATTGCAGGCACAATCTTCTTACTGATCAGTTTTGAATTGTACATATACAGGTTTTTAACACGAATTTCAGAAGTTTGTTCCATTCCAGGAAAAAAAAAAAACTTTGGAAAAAAAAGCACCTAAGTGGCTTTGGTTATTACAGATGACAGAAACATGTAAAAATATAACAAATCAATCAGACTTAAAATGCCCTCAAATCAATTTCTGTAAGAGTGATGTGTGACTAAAATTACACGATTTAGACTGATTTATGTTCTAGGCATAAATTAAGCTGAAATATGCAGGATGATGAAACATCCTTTTCTATATCAATAATGATTACACACATTTAATTTAGTAGAGAGCATAGTATGAATTACACTTCAGAAAATCATTCTAAGTTAAAATAAGTGTATAATTTTTCTTAATATTGAAATGGTCGTTATTTTTCAGTTTTTAAATTTTTCTTTCTCTTTCACATTTTTTTAGAAAGGAAACTGAAAATTGGTCTGCATTTCATGACATGGCTTTGGACCATCCCTATCATTACATTTCAACCTCTAGTACTGATGAGCTAGTAGTTTATGATATTTCCCAACAACCCTTGAATAAGTTTCTCAGGATTTTGAATGTTTATATGAGCTTCAAAAATTACAAGCCTCAAGTTGTGGGAAATATTTTAAATTATCAAATAAAGAATTAATGAATTATTCAATCTGTTTACAAGGGTTTTTTACAGTACTGTCCTGGTTTGGGCTGGGATAAAGTTCACTTTCTTCCTAGTACCTGCTACAGTGTTGTGTTTTAAATTTGGGAGGAAAAAAAATACTGATAACACGCTGATGTTTTAGTTGTTGCTGAACAGTGACTACTCTAAAGTTTTTTTCAGCTTCCCATGCTCTGCCAGTGAGTAGGTGCACAAGAAGCCAGGAGGGAGCCTGGCCAGGAATGCTGAACTGAACTAGCCAGAGGGATATTCCATATCACAGAACATCATGCTCAGTATTTAAACCAGGCAGAGCTGGCCAGGAGCCAATGATCGCTGCTCGGGGATGACTGGCTGGGCATCTTCTATGATACTTCCTGACCTATAACTCTTTACAACTGTACACAAATATGTCATCATCATAGCTAGGCTTCGCGAACGAAGATTTGTGAAGGACTCTACCCACGCTTGCTACAAGTGCACTGATGGCTAAAAAGGCCAATGCCAGATAGACACGTCCGGTCCGAATGAGACTGTCATCTCCAGGGTCAGCCTCAGGCGACCAAAGTCCTAAACCACCTGCATGCAGGGTTGGGTCTGCGGCTTCCAGTGCACCTTTCGCCCCCCGTTTCAACCCTCGCCTGTCGCTACAGGTCTTTGCAAACGCGGGTATAGCCTTCAAGCCTGCGCAGTGGATTTTTTAGGCGAGGCACAGTGTGCGCAGAACTGTTCCCACCCTTTACTCCTAAGGTTCATCTGTCAGAGCCTAGCAAGCTTGGACGGTGACAGCGAAGCCCTTAGGACGTAGGTTTAATTAGAGTGACCTTCTCTTGGATGGATAACCTTACAGGGCTCAGCGAGCTCCATCTGCCCGGGTTTGAAGTTAGAGTTGTCCTTCTCCTAGGATGACTGCCAGAAGGCTAACGAGCCCATCCTGCCCATGGACATACCAAACAAATCCCACTGTCTGCACTAGGAAAGAGCACTTTTAACACAGAGATACCACAGTGTGAGTTCATAAAGATGATAACTCATATCTTCCAGTGGGAGGTGTCCCTGCACACAGCAGGGGGCTGGAACTGGATGGTCTTTAAGGACCCTTCCAACCCAAACCCCTCTGTGACTCCATGATTCCCTGAACTTGTTGCAGTTTCACTGAGCACACTGACTCCTGTCAGAACACACCTGCACCACAGACACACACAGTAGCATCAGGCAGAACTGTATTTGGGATCTCCATCCCATTCCCTTTGCACAAATATGTAATACTAACAGAATTGTATAATTCAATATCTTATAATTAGCCATTTTTTATTTGGAACTTACGTAAATGTTTGTTCTTGCTTTACTTTCCTGGCTCGATATACTTGCTCTGGCTGCATGAAACTATGTGTGGATTCCAGCAAAATGACCCTGGAGGATGGCAAGTACACATAATGGCCTCATTTTTAACTTGCAGAATGAAGGTGAAACTCAGTTTATTCTAACTTGTAAACACAGGCTTAGTAAAGAAGCTTATTATTTTTAAATGGAGATACTTTAAAAAATACTTGTTGCAGTTTAATCCCAGTTTTCCTGTAAAAGAGCTACTTCCTTGGTATCAAAAAATGCGTTTCCTAGTGTTATTTGCAAGTAAACAACACAACCCCTGATGAAACACTAGATTGTCGAAATCACTGGAAACATGATACAAAAAATATTTTATTTTAGATTAATGGTTCAAATGTTGGCCAGATTGAGAATTACTTCTGGTAGTTGTCAGGTAGCTTTTGAATGATACACAAAAAAACTAAATCACTTCATCACTTCATCAATTATTTCCAAGAGAGTTATCCAAATTGTAGGACTGGTTACAGGCAACATCACTGACCACCTCAAGGACTTTAAAAAAAAAGACAGAGGCTAAATAAACTCATATGATTCCCACACACAAGGCTTATGCCAGAGGGCATTCCTGGACCAGTGGAAACAGTCCTGTTACAGGATTGTTATTGTTATTTGGATAGACCGAGCCTATTCTGTGGGGGAAAGAGAAATTTAATTTGCAACTTATGCAACATGTATATTCATGTTGCATAAAAAGACAAGTTTAAAATCTTATGGAAGATGGTTCTTGGAAATAAATGAATGAGATGAACCAATGCTTAGTTGTATAGACTAAAGACAAAATAAGGAGTCAGATCACATAAATACATTTTAAAGGGGCACAGCACTCTATTTCTTTTGTATTAAGGAAAGCAACTTTTATAACTGCAGTTGTTGCATCCATTATGAATACAAATTAAAAATCAGATTAACTGATAGTGATGCAAACCCCATGGCAAAAGCATTTTTTTTTTCTTTTGCATGCTTAATAATTTAAACAGCAGGATAAAACAGATTGGGGGAAAAAATAACCAACAATTAATTAACAGGGCTTGTTTCTCTTTGTAAATCTGCTGGATCTCAGCCAAACACCAAAATACAAGCAAGGTTCATGAACTCCATTTGATTAAAGCTTTAGCTTTATTGCTTACACTGAGATGGATTTCCATTGAGGCTTATTTATTTTCTTTATTCATTCTGATAGCTTCAACTTCACAGTACTTGTAAAAATTTTGGTAATGTAAATCCCTGTAATTTAACCTCAAGGTTTTAAATTTTTAAGAAGAAGAAGAAAATTATGGAAAAGAGTGGCTAAAACAGCATGATCATTAAAGATTTGTTTTTACAGCATTGTCTACCTGAATATGCCATCAGTTTTGAAGGGATTAGTAACATTTAGGCTAACTTTCTTCAGTTCATAACATGGGGATTTGCACTTTATAACACCCTAAAAGAGAACAAAAAATTATATCAATATGAAAAAGCTGCAAAACTACATATATAAACAAGCAAGAAAATATTACAAGGAAGAAGAGAACCATTGACCACTGGTTCTCTTCAAACATGCACTAAACTTCACTGCGTTTTAAAAACACTCCCAAATGATAACACAAGGCCAAGAATCAAGTTCTCATGGTTTTCCCTTTCTTATCTTTACATGTTCACTATTTTTTCTCTTGCCCCAACCCTTCTTTCTAACATCAGTGTCTATTCCTACAGTATGCAGAGAGTCAGGAGAGGAAAAAGAAAATAAAAAAAAGAAAAAAAAAAAAGAATCACATAAACACCATTTGTATCACATGCCTATCTGCTCTGACTATTTCTGGGATATATCTTAACACTACACACCACCTATAGTATAAAATCACAAATAAACCCAGAAGCATCTAATGAAAATTTGCAATCTTTCTACATGTGACAACTGAAATCACTGGCCTGAAGCATATCAACACCTCTGTAATGGAATTTCCAATAGCTTTCATATGCTGAAAGGATTCCAGATCTATTTTCAGAGCAATCAGTGCGAATTTTTACAATTTATTCAGGATCTAAATGCGATTTATATTGCATCTATATTTCCGATCTTAGATATTCCTCTAGGGTTTTTTCTGCATGTATATAGACTAGTACTGGAAATCTGAAAATTCATAGGTCTACAGCTAAAGCTGACGGCGACTCACATTGTCATTCTTGCCTCAGTTCACTTTTGTTTGAAATAACATACGGAATAACGATATTTTTTTGTGACAATATTAGTCTTACACACATAAACTTACAGCAGGCTCAATATGCTTGACTTCGGATTTCAGAGAGAATGTCAGTGTGGCAGCATCTATTCCATGTGAGGTCAGTAGCAACAGTGCTTCAGCAGGGCGCAGGAAACGAATTGTGAATTCCACATTCATAGACGCCTGTTTCCTAGGGGGAGAGGGGAGGGGGGGAAATCACAAAACTGTGGCTCAGAAATTACTCAGAAATGTAATTTCATGAGCACTTTTCGGAGTCTTTGTGAGGTAAGGGGCCTAGAAAAGAAAGTAAATTGTTTCCTCTGAAATCCTTTGTTGTAATACAATCTCCTGCCTAAGAGCACCTAAAAACATTCTAATAAAATCACTACATAAAGAATAATACTGAATCCTTATTGCTTTTTATGACATTAGAATGCAGCCTAATTTTTCCTCCCAGACACACCAGAACACGAAGTTTTTGTTCCTTACAGCATCAACATAAGTAAACAACCCATTCAATGTATGCTCCTCTATTTGAACGGGTTTTTCTGAGTTAAGCAGTCAGACATCCTGTTATGCAAGTCATGGGGCAGATCTGGATGTCCTTAATCAAATTCTCATTGAAGCCTGAGAAAGAAATTGGTAAAAAAAACCCTTCAGAATAATTAGTAAAGCTGAGTAATTAAGAGGCAGAAAAAACCAAAAGTTCTCATACAAGTAACAGCTCCTCTCTAATGGTTAAACTAGAGAAGGGGAGACCACATAGAAAGAGAGTTTAGACTAGGTAAAAGTTTAGACTTCATTTGCATCGGTGCTTCAATTAAGCAAGAACAATAAGAAAAGTTTAATGCCTGAAGCTCACACTTTGAAGCTCTCGAAATATCTCTCTGGTTTTGAGATGAATGTCTTAAGAAGGCATGAAGGTCAGAAAAATTAGTGTGTAGGACTGTCCTAAAAGTAGTAGAATCTGAATGTATTCTGCCTCTCTACACATACGACTAGAGCAGAGAGAGCTTTCTCTGAACAGAAAAAGACCTATAATTTAGGAGTTTTAAGAAGAATATCTCAAAATACATACCAGAAAGTCAATTGATTGGTTTATACTTTCATTGTAATGTCATTCTGTGTAGTTAATGGAATTCTAAAATTCCCCCCCCCCAACAAACTGTATGAAAAAAGATGGCAGAAAATAACCTATGGTAAAATCTTTACATTTCTTAATTGACTCAAGCTGATATACTTTAAAGAAATTCTTCCAATGTAGGAAAAGTTTATAAACTGCAGATTTGTTAATTGTATTTCTGGAAGAGATAGCAAATACTGAAGTCAAAAGGAAACCTCTCCTCAACCTAAATCAGCCTTCCTCATTAAATAATTAATAGGAACTCCACAGCCTGACAGAACAGAATTAAAATAGAGGGCAGAGGGAAGTTATGTCTGATTCATTGGTCTTCTGCCAACTGGGAATTCTAAAACAGAGGCAAACAACTAACAATGGTATGTGAAATATGCCTATTATGTATTTTATGTATATATACTTAAGTAAGTGGTGAAGTAGAGGACTTGTAATACCAGTCAGCATATCATGTCTTCAATGGAATCATGTGAATTTACATTTGGTTCACAAATTTGATAATAAAAGCTACTTTTCCAAGTGATTTCAATGCACACATCTCTTCATATAAGTTGAACCATCACAATCATGGCAGGAGTTCTGTAAACTTAGTTTGATGGTAGTGGTGGCAGGATTTGTCCCTGGATGACAGCTGCTTTCAAGGAAACTTCTGGGAGGTTCTTTACCTACTTCTTATGATGGACCAGTATGGAGAAAATCTACCTTGGCACCTGGGAACCGGATGGTGATAAACAGAACACCAATATCTTTTAAAAAATCTTGGGGAAGATCAGAAGTATAACAGACCCTTAAACCTCAAATTTATACCAAATCTATATCAAATTCAGCTCATGGAATTGTTCTATAATCTTGTTCACTCTCCTACTATTATAATTAGCTCTGTCCACACCCACTTCATTTGTGGGGGTCAAAGATATTTGATTTCTTTATCATATCAGCGTGTACCATCATTCAGAAAAGGAGATACAAGCTTCCATTTGTTATACTTTGGTGTAGGAAAAGAAAGAGTTGCTTGAAGGGATGAAATTTGCAGAGTTTAAGGCCAAGAGAAAACATTAGATAACACAACCCAAAGTAGTTATATATTACAGGCCATTATGTGCAGGTCAACCATTCTTCAGCTGCTTCTGATAACTACCATTTGGGAGAAGCATTCTTCTGAGAAAGCACTCCCATACAACCTGTGGCAGAAGGTCGGATTAAGTAACTTTCTGAGGTCACTTCCTGCACTACTTTCAATGTTCTCTGCTTTGCAAAACTTTTACAATTAAAAAATTTGTCATTCAGATAGTATTTTTCCCCCAATAGCTAATCACCTTCCCTACCTCCAGTCTGAATTTCTACAACTCCAGCTTCAACGTGTTGCTTTATAAAAAGATTTCTGTTCTATATTGTTTGTAGTTAGACACGTTTCTTTCCCAGGGAAATATTGATCAGGTAATTTTCACCATTTTGCTTGGTAAGAAACCCACACTGAGTAACTTTATAGGCATGTCTACACCATATAAGAGAGTTTAGAGATCTTTATGCTATTACTGTTGTGAAATGCAAGTCTGTATGGCACCGTGCAGTGTCCTAGAGAGTGGGATTGTCAGATCAAGAATTAATTACATTAATTACATTACATCTGTATGCAAGATATGACACTCAGCTACACTGAGAATGTTATACACATTACTGTATCTTCCAGACCCCCCATGATATTATGATCTAACAAAGAACCTGCAAGATTCCCAAGCATCTCACCGACTTTTGGAGTTCTCAAACACTTCCATCAAAATACTAAGAAAGCTATCAATTACAAAGCAGCTATTTTTCATTTAGCAATCATGAGTACAAGTAAGGTTGTGACAAACTCTGCAGAGTTTACCAGTGCATGACTGTCATTTCCACAAGCTTTTATTTGTATGCAATTTTTCAAATATTTGTTGCTATATATAATGCCAAACAGCTCAACAAAAAGTTTATGCACATTTAGTTGTGTCTTGATTTTGTTTTGTTTGTTATTTGTTGTTTTTCTTAAAGGTGAAGTGAAAAACAGCCATGGCATTGACCTTTCAGAGAAACACATGATATTTTCAAGGATCACATTTTTATGCTAATTCTTATTTGAAGTAATTGTAAAGAAAATGGAATCAAATCAGCCTCACAGTTTGTTGAAAACATGTAATTATTTGTTATCTTCTTTGCATATATTTACAATAGGCATGTCATTTAATACTGAAATATTGATCATCCTTAAAGAGCACTGTATTTGAACCTTCTTGAATTTGACAATCTATATTTGCAAATTTTTTTCTTCTTCACAGTTTATTTCCATACAATTGTTGGCCTTTGCTTTCCGTTTCACAATCTCTAATCCATTTTATCTGTAATGGAATGTCTTGCAGATGAGCTTAAAAACTCCTGAAAGCCACAGTCACTGCTACAACCTTCCTGTCTTTACTAGTTAAACAGGGATTAGTGAAAATCCTGTTTCTACTCATAAAGACACATAGACAGAAAGAGCAAAATGAACAAAACCAAAAAGATGGCAATATACCCTTACTATTTTTGCTACCAAAAATATAACAACCTAAAATGTGTTCCCAAAATTAAGTCTCTCCAAAAACCCTTAGACATCTCTCAGAAGCGTAAGATATACAAATAACTACATCTCATCTGTCATGGAGGGAGGATGGAGGCAAAAAGAAGCAGCCTAATACTACTATCAAGCCTGTGTCATGGTCTCTTAAATTTCTAGCCAATCTTCAACTAAGAAAAAAGACACGAAATCTCAAAAGAAAAAAATTTACCTGCTCATGCATCCACAATGCATTGATCTAAGAACTGTGAATCCAGTTCAGAGCAGGTCTTTCAAATTTAGTTGGAGAAAAAAACCAAAATATAACAGGAAATCCAAACTGAAAATTAAAGCTTTTGATACATGGGGGGAAAAAAAAAGTTTTGGACAGAGATGACTCCTCTAATGATCTTATATTCTGCTCTTAAAGCCCTATTGAGCTAAATTGAAAGTACCCCACTGAAACATAACTCTAGATTTGTTCTAGGTTAAGGAGAAAAATACTGACCTTTATCCTGACTGATTTTGTCCTGTTTGTCATTGAACACATTCCTAGTGTTCTATCACACTTAAATTAATAGGTTTATATTTCTGAAATGCTAAACCCAATTATAATACTAAATTATCATTACTTACTTAGGGGCAATGGTGATAGTATTTCCTTTAGGTAATGAGAAATCATCAGCATCTCTTCCTCTAAAAATAGCATTGTATATCAAAGGTTTTTTGCTTGGGTTTTTCAGACGTACCTATTGCAACAACAACAATAAAATCAGCCTATTTTTATTCAATTTTTAGAGTATAAGAGGTGTGTTCTGCATCTAAGTTTGGAAATACAAAACAAAGACACAAAAAAATATGAAAGTACTTCAAATAACTAGGTAGATCATATTTCTTCCAAAGGAGTATAGATTTCCCCCAGACTATGCAACTTTAATTTTTCAGAGTATTTTTTTTCAGTGTACGCTGCACTCCTATGCCTGTTAACCTCTTTTTCCTCTCTTTGATCTCAGATTTGTCAAATTTGTAGATTTTTTCCTGTGCTTACAAGCATAGGGAAAAAACAGCAGCAGAAGAGAAATCCCAAGACTGAAGAGATAAAAAGAAGATGCAAGCTTTCATCTTCTGTATTTAGCAGTCAAATGACACGAAACCTCTTAATTCTTTTTTCTAGTATATACATAATATAAACACATATATACATACCGTGTTTTAACCTTGCACTACTACAGGTGTAAATTCAATGGTTTCAGTACCTGTTTAATAACAGTTGCATGGAGAGCACCTGTAAATTCTATAGTGTTCTTGGGTAAATAGTCAGGGAGACCTTCATACAGGTAGACACACAAAATAAGCATCATGATAGGGTTTGGATCACAGATATCAGTGGCCTGATATTGAAAACAAAAAAAAAAAGAAAAAAATAACCAGATATTCAGTTAAAATTTTGCCTGTATAATTTAGAGATATGAAGATGAAGAACAAAAAAAGTTTAAGGTAATTCTTACTATACAAATATTTTCAATCTAACCTGTAATAACTGGATAATGCCCAAAGCTAATATGAATATGAATAGCGTCAGTGGACAAAATAAAACCCTGATTATTGATGACATGCTCTGATGATAAACCTCGGCTAGAAATGAAACCCACCTGTTTTTCCCCACATTTCAGCAGAAAGAGACATTCATTTTATTTAAACGAAACATTTCAGGAAAAAAAACAAGTAAAATTTACTGTTTGGAAAACGTAAATCTTTACCATCTCTAAAAAAAAAATATATGAAAAGTCTTTCAGTTGACTATGAAAAATACCAGTCCAAATGCTCCTACATAGAGTTTTGCAGCTGTTTATGAAGACAATGTCACCATCCAGCTAACCACTTTACAGTTATTTTTATCACAGACACTAAATTGCTTTACAAAAGGTAGCAAGTATCCCTGCATCTTAAATATTTCATTTACAGAAAAGTACTTGAATGGCAGCTGCAAAACATGTCAAAGCTTCAGTCCTCAGAGAGTCTGGTAAGTCACTAAAGAGGGTGGTGGAACTATTAGCCACACAGACTGAAAAAGGGAGAAAAAAAAATTGACTCTTCTGGACTGTCTTTAGCATGGCAAGAGAGATGTATAGACATATTTATCATCTTAACTATCTGAGTTAACTTTTACTTTCAAATTAAGGTTTATTTAAAGTTTTCAAGGAAAAGTTCTCTTGTCCTGTGCCCAGCCAAGCAGCACATTCTACTCCTAGCAGTTGTCACACAGCTCACTCTCTAACCTTCTAAGAGAGTGAGTAAATCACTGGGCACTGATCTGAATTTTCCCTGTAACTCTCCATAGTTTCCTAGATAATGTTTATCCTTGTAATACTGAAGATTAATTTCATATAATCTTCATGTATAATGCATACATGCATATGTAATCATATTTCCTATCATGTATTTGTTTGATTGCATCACTAGTGCTTTTTAAGATTCAAACTTTAGGATGCATTTACTGTGTAAAGTTAAAAAGCTTCTTCCCTGCAAAAACCTTTAAATCTGAAGTCTGAAAAGTATTCTGATTTTTTTCATTCACTTATCTCAGTAATGGCTATTGAATGTTAACAGGTTATTCCAATATAGCTGTGGTTTTACATCTCTACTGTTCACTTTTCCTGCATTTTCATTTAAGATAGCAAAGATGCCAGAGTAGATTATCTGTTGAAGTCTAACTTTCTTTTGCCACCCACTTCTTTCTACTCATTTCCACTTAGATAAGAATTTATTCCCTTAGAAAATATTATTCTATTTTATCCTGTGCCAAATTCATAAAACTGCCTTTGTGACATTCATCTACTACTAGAGGAACTAAGTCTAAAAATAAAACTAAAAAACAGTGTACTTTTTAACAATATTCATGAGAAAATTCACATAGTCTATAAATGATATATGCTTTAAAAATGGGTTAGTCAACAACAGCAATTAATAAAGTTTAACACATTAATGCCTTCAATTTTATCCATAATAAAGTTGCTCAAAATATGAAAAAGCCATTCCCCTTTGTCCTATCAAAGTCCTTCTCCAGCTTTCCTGTAGCCCCCCTTAAGAACTCGAAGATGCTATAAGGTCTCCCCAGAGCCTTCTCTTCTCCAGGCTGAACAACCCCAGCTCTCTCAGCCCGTCTCCACTGGGGAGTTGCTCCAGCCCTCTGACCATCTTCATGGCCTCCTCTGGACCCACTTGAGAAAGTCCATGTCTCTCCCATGTTGGAGGTCCCAGCGCCGGATGCAGCACTCCAGGTGCAGTTTCAGAAGCAGAGGGACAGAATCCCCTCCCTGGCCCTGCTGCCCACGCTGCTCCTGATGCAGCCCAGGATGTGATTGCCCTTCTGCTCTGCGAGTGGACGTTGCAGGCTTGTACTGAGTTTTTCATCCATCCATACCCCAAATTCCTTCCCCATAGGGTCTCTCTCAATCTACTCATTGCCTGGCCTGTATCCATGTTTGGGACTGCCGTGACTCAGATGCAGGACCTTATATTTGGCCTTGTTGAACTTCATGAGGTTCACACAGAACACCTCTTTAGTCTGTCAAGGTTCCTCCGTACGACACCCCTTCCCTCTGAAGTACCAACACCACCTCTCCGCTTGCTGTCATCCACAAACTTGCTGAGTGCATTCCATCCCACTGACCACGTCGCCAACCAAGATATTAAATAAGACCTGTCCCAGTCCAGATCCCTGAGGGACACCACTCATCGCTGGTTTCCACCCAGGCATTGAGCCATTGACTGCAACTGTTTGAGTGCAACCATCCTTATCCAAGTGGTCCATGTGTCAAATAAATATTTTTCCATTTTAGAGACAGGGATGTTGAGTGGAACAGTATCAAATGCTTTGCACTGATACTGCATTTGCGGAAGGCATTATGGAAATTACTTGTAATTAAGTGTACTTACATAAAGCATTATTTTGGTTTTCCTCATAAAGTAGCACATCATGGAACAAAACTCTTCCACTAAAATCTCACCTTAATTTGATGTACAATACTACTATTAAAAAAGGTAAAGATAAAAATATCAACCTATATAAGAGCTGCTAGTATAAAATCATTTACCTTTATGTCTATATTCAGATTGACGGCATGCATAGCCTTCACAAGTATCAAAGAGTTGTGCAGAAACTGTTGATAAGTTCTTGGATTAGTATACATCCTTATAAAGTGAGTAGCAATCTAGAGAAAACAGAAAAATCAAACTCTTAATCTACTTCCACTAAGCAAAGCTACTGATTTTGCATTTTCACTCCTTCAGCAACCCATAAAATCGAAATTTTGAACTGAAATTTAAGAATACAACCAGTTAAAAATTAACACTGAAATAATCCCCCATGAGTTGCTAAATGTTGTGGTTGTTTTTTTCTTTTTAAAAATACCATAGGCCAAGAGTTGCTGTTAAGGACACTTCCCTGTCTGAGCACCCAGGAGCCCCTCTGGGAGTCACCTGAGCTGGGACCGAAAGCCCATCGCAGCGGCGGCTCCAGTGAGCCGAGGGGTACCCTACTTGACTCCCTACACTCCCCACACTCACACACTCAGGCAAGGTTTCCTTACCAGCTTGATCCCTATCCATAGCATAGTCTCAGACACCTGGAATCCTTACAATAGTTTAATTTTGATGCAACAGCAGAACAACAGCTCGAGCTGGTGCCTCTGAGGAGGGACCCTGAACAAAGGAAACCCTGGGCCACTCAGAGCTCAACCTGCAGCTGCACCCCAAGCTGCCTGCACTGAATGTATTCCTCAACACTGGAAAGGAAAATGAGGCCTGAACAAGCTCACTGACACTGAAGAACTGTATAAAACTTGCACAATATTAAGAAAATTCCTTACCAAATATGGACAATAAGCCGCCACCTGTGCTGCCAATACCAGACCGTCTAGAAGATCTTGCTCAAAATTTACTATCCATCTCCTTGGTGGTATTCCACCTGATGGAGAACAAAGCAAAATTAATGAGACCCTTCTCTCCAAGAGGCTTAATTTCTTTCTACATAGATATGATAACTATTTGAAATCACTAAGTAGAGGAAAGAACAGAAAAAGGAGGCATCCATATTTTTGTTCCAGAGCCATGGCTGAAAATATGAAAAACCTCACCTATAATATTGCAACTACTATTCATACACTCTGCTACAGCCAGTAAGAGTATTCATCACAACAGAATGGAAAGCAAGTAAGCTAAACTTAACCTCATAGATTAGAAACCTAAACACGTAAACTTCTTATTTTTAGAGGCCTAATATTAATAGGGTTACTGAAACTCATGAAAATATGCTGGGATCCTTTAACGTCACAACGTTTAAGCACATAAAAAGGAAAAGGTTATTGATTTTCTTTAGGGTAATATTAAATTATTTGGGACAAATGCAATATAAATGAAACCTAAGAGTTAATTCCTGCAGCATAGGTCACCACTTCTACAACTGTGTTGTAAAGGCCAATGCCTCACAAGGTTAGATACCTTTTTATATTCCTAACGTGTTTATTAAAATAAAACATTATTAATAAAATAAATATAGTTTATAATTTCTTATTTGGAGCATCCATATCTTAAGTATTTAACACAGCATTTAAACAATCCTTTGTACTTAAGAATCATAATAAGTCACAGGAAGAAAACGGTTACTTGAAAACTCGCAACCTGAAGCATAAAAAGTGACTGACGTACCAGTAAATAAGTACTTTAAATCAGTCTATGCCCAAATACCAGTACCTTCCTCTCTAGACAATATGATGGGTTTGAAGAATAAACACATAGAAGCTGATCCTTTTTAAGGAGAACAATCTGGCCACAAACTCTCAAGTACTGTCATGCTTCCTCGGTTGTATTATTTGCAGTTTCTTCCAACTTCTATTGCAAAGACACCTATTACTCAGGTTTTTGTGTTTCCGTTACTGCCTGAGTTCCAAGCTCCCAAATTCAGGAAATACTTTGGACTTCAGCCACCATCAAAGTTTTCAGATAGACTGGGATCATGCTTTCCCACATAGGACCAATTACATAGGT
This sequence comes from Cephalopterus ornatus, assembly GCA_013396775.1. Classification (NCBI taxonomy): domain Eukaryota; kingdom Metazoa; phylum Chordata; class Aves; order Passeriformes; family Cotingidae; genus Cephalopterus; species Cephalopterus ornatus. Next base: position 88,390 of record VZRE01008513.1, on the reverse strand, counting down.
TCCATTTCACTATTACACTCAAAAAAACACATTAGTTCAGCCTACAACAATGTCCTGTACCATATTCTAAGCAAAATCTATCTTTAATTATTCAACTAAAAAATAGACATTATAGACCACAGATGACTCAGTATCTGAAAAACTTAAAATGTCTATCACTTCCCATCAACTATTTGCAGATACTTCAGCATATTCATACAGCTCTAGCAAGAAAAAACAGGAACAGATGCTGCACAACCTTAGCAACAAAGGTATGTAAATTCATCACGAGCATCTTCATGTGTGACATTGGTAATGATCTTAGTCATTACCAATGTCACATATCCCCACTTTTTCAGTGTGATGATGTTTAGGTTTGGTCCAAAATCCCTTATTTTTTTCTACTCATGCTGTGAGTCAATTTACATATTATTCTAAATATTCATTAAATGTATGCTCCTTTAAAAAAAAAAACACCTCCCAAAAAAAGTATTTAAAAAATATTTGAATTAATATTTCATTTTCGGTAAGTTTTCAAATCAAAATTACAGCATACATTAAAATTTCATTGTGTCAAAATTATTCTTTTCCTTATTGTTTAACTGAAACAACTTTTTTTCAAGCACAAAACTGAAAGTTTAAGGATCCTTCCTAATTCCATACTGGAAGGCACAAAAGATGAAGTCTGACAGAATATAGAGCATCTCCACTTTACCTGTGACTGGAATAGATTATAGTAAATATGGGCCTCAACACCTAAACTGGGACAGTACTAATTTTGAACTAAATTCAGACCTCTATTTTAGAAACATTTTCAGTAGGAGACATTAATTTCATCCCATGTCTTTGGTAATCTTACAGTTATTTCTAAAGTATTTGATGCAGTCACTGCAAAAAAAAATATGCTTTAAAAATAGCAAAATATATTTTTAAAAGCTTACTTTGTTCCTAAAAAATCAGTCTTTCTAATATAAATGCATCGTTTTATTGATCATAGTTGTTACCTATCAAAAATCAATAAACTGTCTTCTTTTATTTTTATTAATAGAATTCAGACTCTCAGCACAAAATATCGGTATTTTTAATAAATCACCATCCTCACATTTTTATTTTTAACTTTCTAAAATTAACTACTTCTACTTTATTAAGTCCAATATTGACTTTTTCTGCTGGTTAGTCACCTAGATTAATTTGCTGAGCCTGCTTATGGAAATCACTAAACCATATGCTTTGAACAAAAAATAAACTTGATTGTTTATTCTACTTTAAATCTTTAAATTTGCGGCCTTCAGCCTTCTGGTGAGAATCTTACAGGAGCACATCTAAGCAATACCAGTTGTCTCCAGTACCACCAGAATCACAGGCAGGGACATTGCACACAGTCCCTGTGTAGTTTCCTGTGTCTCCTAATCCTTTCTTTCATGTTGGTGGAACTGTCTGCGTCCCAGCAAAGTGGGTGTGGGAACAAAGCTGGCTTAAAAAGAAAGTTTCTTTAGTTTTTAGTCTGGATCACTCAATCCAGTTTGCAATGCAGCCATGTAAATGTGCCATTGGAAATGAAACATGGTGGCACTGCTGTTCAAAAAGCATTTATTGAACTATAGCTTTACAGTCTGTGTAAGTCAGAGCATAAAGAAAAAATCCCACGAGGTGGAATATTTTCCCATTTTAATTAATTAAATACTTTCAGGAGCATTTTTGTTCTTTTTTCAGTTAATCCTTCTGCTATCAATCAACCTACTTATCTCAAATGCTTCTGAATAAATTAGTCAGAAAATATAATGTATTTTTCCTAATTACATCAAATCTAGCAGAACATCTGCCAGCTAACCACTCTACAGTAATTAAGTTTTTAAATATAATTAGTCAATTTTTGTAGAAATAAACAATGGAAATCAGAAGTGTTACTCAGGATACCTCATTTCCCCATAGGCATGTAAATAAATTGAATTTCATTTATATTGGGACTTCTTGAAAAAAAAAATAAATTACTAGTGGATCTTAAAGATTCTTGGCCAATGTCATGATGAAAACCTGACTGATGGGTGTTGTAGGCCCAAAATAGATTAAAACACAAACACTAACAGGTGTAATTGGGGGGCAGGAGAGGAAATTGTCCAAAATTTCACTTCTGAATTCTGAGACAGATTACTGCTACTTGCTAGCTGCCTCCTATTGGGACTGGTTGCAAATTTTGATAACACCAAGACTAAAATGCCACATTCTGAATCCTCCCATTAATGAAAAGCAGTGAGACAGAAGCCCCCAGTTAGGCTGATCACAAACTGTGCTCTGCACATAAACTATTCAGATAGGGAAATCTGGGGACTTGGAGCCAAGAAAAGAAAAAAAAAGGCCAAAAAGAAGCCTTCCCTAAAAGAATCAGTGGTCTTGAAGAGAAAACGGGGGACTGGAAAGAAGGTGAAGATGTTCGTAATTGGAGGAAAGATCTTGGAAGTGGGAAAGATTCTAAAGATCAGAAAGATTCAGAGAGATGCACTGACACAAATGCCAATGGATGTGGACAGTGGCACCAGACTGGTGCCTATGAGCAGCAGCACAGCATGAAATGACATGACTTTTCCCTGACGTTCTCAGATCAGTATTGGCCTCCCTGGCACAGAGGGAATTTGGGACCTCGTGAACAGAGTGCTGTGCAAAGCAACCGAGCGTGTGAAACTATCAAACAGGGTGAGCTGGTTCTATGATAAACCTGACCCAATCACCCATGTTCTGTTCTCTATCGCACCATGACAACAGGTGAAAATACTTCACAAAAACAATAACCAAGCAGGCCTAACTTGGAGTCAATGTGCAATCACTTATAAGTGCAGTATTTACGATGGTTATGGAAACCTAAAAATATACTGCAAGGGGCCTTGAGGTAAGCGATCTAAAATGAGAGTAGTTTCGTTTCAGTTGTTGATCCCACTCAGTGCTGAATGAAGTAACATTCATAGTCAATTCAGTGATTTGGGACTAACCTAATTCCTGAGGAATAATAGGAAACTTTTTTTTTTTAACTTGCAACAGTATCACATTGCATACATGTAGAAACCAAGCATAATAGCATTGTCCTCATCTTTCTTGTGACAGGTTAAACCAGCTTTTGAAGACACACTGCTTTAATTGTTCCTGTTCTAAAGAAAGAAAGAATAAACAAACACATTTCCACATAGAAGCAGCAATGTTTTGCTGCCCTGGCAGTCTAATTAGTCATCTCCTTTTTTTTTTTTTTTCATTTATTTTAAAAGGCCAGATCCATCTAGTTTTTTTTAAAAATATGACCTTTAAAAAGTCCCTGCAACACATTTTACATCAATTACTTAATACATAGTGTCACTCCTAATTCATCCTGAATGTAGAAAAATCAGATTTCTCAACACCAATATTTACGTGGAAATGTTTTCACTCTCTTTGCCCACAAAGAAAATTAAAACAGCAAAATATCTTCACAGTCATTCTTTGGATTGAGTTTGGTCTTATCCTGCTGAACCAGTAGCAAGGCTACAGCATTTTGCAATGCTTTTTTTTTGGCCATAATCCCTTATTTTTCACAAAAGCAAAAAAAAAAGTTTTTACATTTGAATGATTAGATTAGAAGCCTCAAGATTTTATTGTAGGACTCTCCAAATGGGTATAATCCAGGGAATGCCTATAACAATTTACACAAAAACAACAAACCACCTATTTGCTGATAGAATAGCTAGCAAGTCACCATAAACTCCTCTAAGTAAAATTTGGTATATTTATTTGACGTGTAGATAATACAGTGGATCAAGGAAAAATACTATATATTTTAACTGCATTAAGATTTTTGTTTCATTCTCTCTCATAAAGAAGCAATGAAACGTAGTTTAGGAAAAAGGTATTGTCAAGTGGAGCATAAACTTCACTGAGAAACAATAACCCTATCAGCTGTCCACAAGAAAAGTCCTATTTTGCATACTCCCCAATATTTTTACATGCAATTCGGAAAACTGCATAAAACTACCTTACTCCAACCTGGAGATAATATCAAGCAGGTTAAAGAATTGTCTTTGGGAATTAAAACTAGTTGCAAGTACCCATGAGGGAAGGACTATGATTTAAGATCTTGAACAATCGGAGTAATGATCTGAAACAAATTGGATGAAATCCAATAATGATGCTTGCAGCGTACTACACTTAAGTAAGAATAATTCATTACACAAATACTAGATAGAAAATTTGATAGAGGGAAGTTCTGCAGAAAAGAATCCAGAAAAAACAGTAAAATCTCCTACATCACAGAAAAAGCAAGTACTTTCCTAAGATGCATAAACAGGAAAGTTGTATCACAAGCACGTGGACTGATCCTTTCCCTTCTGTTCAGTTCTAGTAAAGTCTCACCTGGTATCAAATTCAGTAGTGGGCACCAAACTTCAAGAAAGAGATGGATTATTCAAGAGAGTTTACCAGAGAAAAAGTGAGCTGAGTAGATAGAAAGAATGGAAATGTTCTACACGAAGGGACAGAGGGAGAAACTGAAGCAGAAAACATCAATCTGCAAATATGTACAAAGTTACTAGAAAAGCAAAGTAGATTCATCACACATCGTATTTTAGAAGAGAAAGGCTGGACTTAAGCACTAGTAGAGAAAATTTTGGGTTATGTTGGACAAGAGGAAACTCTTTCAAATAGAAATGAGTGGGAACTTCTGGCAGATATCGTCTAAACTGGACCATGGAATCTCCTTTTTCAGAGATTTTTTTTAACAGCCTAGCCAAATACCCATCCAGTACACTAGAGGTATACTCAGTTTAGTCTTTGTACATGAGAATAAAGCAGATTATTAATGGTCTCATTCTTCATTTTCCTACCTTCTGCGATTTACTGTGGGGTTTTTTCGAGTTTCACTTTTATTAACTGATCCACCAGGATGCTCACTGGCTTACTAAAGTGAGGAGTAAACTAAGCTGGTAAAAAAGTATCTCTTGGAAGAGTGATGGTAGTGTTAGTATTCAAAGACAGACCCTGGGAAATTACTAATTGGATCAAGAGTTCCCAGCAATCTCTGAAGCCATTGTTCCCAATGGTTATGCAGTCTTTAAAACTGTTGCCCCCACTTCTGAAAACCAGGAAGAAATTATACCCAATCTCATTCTAAATACATAGAGGAAAATATAAATATTCTTTAGCATCAGTCCCACCAAAAAAAAAAAAAAAAAAAGATTGCCACTTAAACAACTTCTCCATCACAAACACCACATTACTTTTCTTCTGGAAGAAAAAAAATGACCACATAAAATTACCCTTAGTCTTAAAAGAAAAATTTCGTCAGGAAAGGAAAATAAGTTGTAATGCAGAAGTATGATGTATTGGGATTATCTGGATAAGCAGAAGTATGATGTATTGGTATTATCTGGATAAGAAGAGCAGCAGAAAAAAAAATTGGTCTTATACCAGGTTTTAAAACTCTTAAAAGATCAGATTTAGTTCAATCTACTAAGTTCAAGAGCTATTTTATATAAAAAAGTAAGAATAGCAATAAATCTTTAAATAAAGTACTGTATTTCTTGTGGAGATGTTCTGCTGTTTTCACAAGCAATAAAAAAGTTAAATTCTTGCTATCAGTTGCAAAATGAACTGATATATGTCTAAGGAGGCACAAGAAATGCCAATGATAAATCTTCTGTTACACAGCCACAAGCAATTTTTTCAAATTCTGAGTTACTGAAAAACAGAGGAAGAAATATATAGAGCCAGGCTAACATTCTACAAAAGTTTTCAAACAAACCCAACACATTCACATAAGAATCTTGAAGCTGATGGCCTTTAATGATTAAAGGTACGAAATGGGGCCTTACAAGAAATTCCTAAATTAGACTGTTACTAACAATTGAATGATGATATGACAGCAGTCTATGTAGGTATGCATAACACGGAATAGGAACTAGACATTGCCAACAAATTTGTGTATTCCACTGAGCTATTTAATAAAGAAAGAACCAAATTACAGAATTAAGCAGCAAGTTCAAAACAAAATATTTTACACACAAGAGAGATATTAAATCTATTTGCTGCTTCAGAATAGATACTAGAAGTCTGCACAGGTTGAAAATACAATTAAAGAAATTCACAGAATGAAAATCTAGTACAGCCTTACAGAAGTACCATCTCCATCTGAAATAGTCTTGAATTTCAAGTCAGGAAGACTCAGAATACATATAAAGTATTTCCGTACATTTGCACTGTTACTCACCTCCAAGTAACTTCTGTTGGAGGCAGAATATTGAGCTAGACCTTTAAATTATCACAATATGTTCTTTTAATATAAACTACTTTAGTAATAATGGTTTATAATATTATATAACAAATTCTTGCTCTGGAATCTGAAAATCTCTGGAGGTGGAACAAATCTATAGCTATAATAACACTCATAGTCCTGCCCCAATAGTTTAAATCTGGTACTGAATAATGCAGACATTTACAGAAGAAATATGTATCAATAACCTTTCCTGTAAGTTCTAACATTAGAACTAGTACAAGGTCTGAAAGGATGGTACTGAAGTATACAATCCAGAGCAGGAGAAAGTTAAGAGGAAATATGCCTTTTATTATTTTTTTTAAAGGCTATTATTTATTATTTAAAATTTGTTTAAGATTAACAAAGTTAATGTGTCTGCCTTCAGAACATATGGAATGTGTGGCTACATTTATCTTAACATGGAAAACAAGAAATCTTTTATTAGAGAAAAAAGGCAAATTACAATTCTTACTTCAGGCAGGCTGCTTCAACTTTTGCTCATCAAAACTGATAATTATTCTTCCAAGAACCCCTGAAATATCCGGGACAGATTGATTTAATACCACTGTCAATTCATAATAATTCTAAGCAGAAAAGTTGAAGAAGCACCACATGGGGCAATGACAGAAAAACAGAGACACTGAGGATATGTCTCATTTATTCCCATCTGTTGCAGAATGTTTTTACCCTGAGGCATGAACATTTATCTTCCAGCACCTAAAAAATTTTTCCAATAGTCTTTTCCTCTCTATGCAGTTTTGTTTTATTTTCGTTGATTCTTATCCCAAACAGTATCTGAAATTGAGAAATTTCTTAAGTTTTTATGCATCACATAAGAACAGTGTTACTTTATATCAGTCTCCATTTTTTTGCTTTTCAACAGAAAGTTTCCATTTGTAAAGAGAACTAGTTTTAAAATCCCTGAATGGTACTGAAAGCCTCTAGATTAAAATGTCACCTTCAACACTACTTTTTTTTAATCGTATTTATGAATCTTGGGAGGTCCCTTTCCCTTAAGGGTGTGATGTCACATCATGGCATTTCACTTATAGACCACTTTGACTTAAAATGCAGTAAATCACAGCAATTCATTACAGCAGACCTGGCTCCCATACTGGCATCACAATGAATATTATAGTGCCTGCATCATTGTCTTTTGTGAAAAAAAGTTAAATACTGATCTCAATACATTTCATACTTACAATGAATCAACAAAAATCTTTCTCAAACCTCGTAGTCTGAAAAGTTTTCTCCTCACAAAACATCTGAGCTTGTATTACTAAACCCCTGGCTATGTCAGATTGAACCTACATATTTGGCATGCACTGCAGAAGTAAGCAGCATTAATTACACAAATAATCAGAAAGCTTATTTATCCCAATTAGCATACAAACACTGTTTGGCTGAAAGCAGAAGAGCTGTCTGGGCATCTCACAGTGTATTGCAAGTAAGGACAACATTTCTTCCCAAGCCTTTGTCTGATTATTTATACTTAGATCATTTAGGTTTTTGAGGGTCAGCACACATGTATATACTTATATACAACTTTATATATAAGCATACGTGTCTGCACACACACACATATTATATGTATGCATATATGTACATACAATCAGATACACTAATATATGGAGGCCTAAGAGTTTAGGCTGCCTTTTTTTTTTAAGATCTTTTTAACAGGTTTCCAAAGATGAACACTTAGAATGTTTTCAGTGTAGGACTCCAGGGACTATCCGTCTTCACACTTTTATTTCCCTGAAGCGTCATAACGCCAGACAGTATAAATTGTACGAAACAGCTTTTTTCTACAACTCCAAAATATAAAAAGTTAAATGAAACATGGAGTTTTGATTATTTCTCATTGACCTATGAACTTTAAACTCAGAAAAGAATTATTTTTTCCTTTTTTATTAAATAAAATCCGGATATGATGCCGTGGGTTTTTCAGCTATAGGGTACAAATTATGATGCAATTCTTAAACATGGAGTATTCAAGTCAACAAAGAAAAGCAAGCAAGACTGAAAAGCTTACTTATAGGACTTCATATTTACCTATTATATTTTATTCTTATGTTCTACTGTCCAAATCATGAAATATAACACAGAGAAATGGTTTAAAACTTTGCTAATTTATATTTCAGAAAATATTTTCCAGGACTTATCACTCAAGAACAATGTTCTCTTGTGATATTTTCTTGGAAGTCAGACTTTTGATAATCATGAGAGTAGTTCATTAGATAGTCACTTCCCCTTCTTTAATTCAGCTTTTTATTACTTGTGTAAAATCAAGATTCACTAGCTCATAAAAGCCTGTTTTGCACTGATTTTAACGGAAAAATCTTATATGAGATTACACAAGATTCTTCCCTTCTACCCTTCAAAGATAAAAAGTATTTTTTAGCTCTTGTTTCTCATCTGTCTCTAAGAATTACCAAATTGAGAAGCAAGAATCAATGGACTCCATAAATACCCTTCCTAAATACTGGGGAAAAAAGGGAGAGAGAACAGAGGCCAGAGGAAGACAAATTCATGAAAACACGGGAAAGAAAAATGTGTACTTCTTAATTGGAATCCTAGAAACAACCTTAAATAAAAGTTCTACAAAATCTGTTTTGAAACAAGATTTCTACTTAATTCTCATACAGTTTTGTGAAGATATGTAATCTTACTAAAATATTTCCTTCCTCAACCTTTTACCTGCAGGTACCATACTGAATTGATATCAAGATTTGAAAAAAAAATAAAAATAAAAACCACTGGCAGTGAAGTGAATAAAATGTATTAAAACCAAAACCTTCCTAATTGAACGTAAGAATCTTGAGAGACACCACTGTGCCTAACATTGTCAGGCACATCTACATTGGCACTGGATTAGAATTTCTCTTCCCTCTTAAGCAGAATTTTCATTTTAAGGAGATTTTCCAGTAAACTGAAGCTATATCTACTCTGGAGACAGCTTTTGCATCTCAGATGTAGGTTGACTGTTCAGGTATTGTTCAATTTACTGGCTGTCATATTCTCTAACAATTTTATATTAAACATAAAATTACCTATTCTTCCTGGGATACATTCATGAAAATCCCTTATTTCCCAAAACATAATTTAACTTTTTTGCCATGGTAAGAATCATAATTAATAAAGAAGAGACATACAGCTTCTCAGGTGGCCACTTAATTCACTAATCTGCAAAATTTCCTACTGTTTAAGGAGTACAGGATTTGAATTGCAGCATTCCAATACTATAGCAACTTTTTAAGAGTTTTTCCTGACTCTTACTTTCTCATGCTATTAGCAGTTAGTCTTTCAGAGAGAAACGTTGAAAAGAAATGTGAAGACAAGGAACAGTAGAATGTAACCTGAAAATTTATTACACTCAAATAATTAATGCCACCTCTGCTATCATTACTATTGCCTAAATAATGCCTTAAGTGGGCACTGAATCTTATATTTCATGTATAATTAAAGTCTCAGCACAATAGGCAAAGTTGCATTTTGCAGTTTTATGGCATTTGGACTCAAGTTTCAACATTCCTTTCCAGTTTGTGGTCAATAAGACATATTACAAGCCTGCCCTTACAAAACATGTCAAGATGCTTTTAAAATGTAATTATTTTTCAGTAGCAGTAAGGAGAGAAGATGTGGAGATAGTAAACTCCTTGCTAATATTCTCTCTAAACTATTCAGATCTTAATTCTTGCAAGAGAACAGTTCTGATGAATGACATAATTATCTTCAACTTTAGAAGGAAGTAATAAAGACGTATATTTGAAACCTCTCTGCACTGCAGTAGCTTAGACTTGTCTCACTGCTACATTTCACTTTAAGTAGCCTAGGTATCAAAGGAAAGACAGAGAAATGTGGCCTGGATAGATCTTTATTTAGTGGGAATTGATTACCCAACAGACTGGTTTGAGCTGAAAGCAGAACCATGGTCAAGACATATTGCTAGTCGGGGCTAAGTATTCAAAGCAGAGTCTTTGGATGATAATATGTAGGCACATAGATGTTAAGAAAAAATGGCAATTGCTCTCCGATCTGCACTGCAGTAAGAACTGAAAAAAAAAAACCCAAAAACTAATTCTTCTCTTAAAATTAGTGATATTAAGCAAATAATAACAAAAATACAAAACTGAGGATATTTGGGACTTTCAGCTGAGCTGTATGAACATTTACTATACTCTGACTGACATTTTTCCTTTTGAGACTTTTAACTTCCTCTGAAAAAGCCTGTTTAAATGCTTAATTTAAACCTAATGTAATTCAAAAATTACACATATCTGAGTATAAATTTGATGATTAACCTTATCATAAAACTGAAAGGACGAATAGTATATCAAAACGTGAAATCTGCTAAGATATATAAGCTCTTCTCCGGTGTATGAGCTTAAACAACAGATTCAATCTAATGACCCTGAGGGACTTACTGGTCACCAACCCTCAGCCAAACTTTGTGCCACTCACTGACCATAACCCTTTACGCTTGGCAGTTCAGTCTAATTTCATTCTACCTCACTTGCCTCTTAACTAGCCTGCATTTCACCAGGTTTTTTATGAGAATGTTAAAGCCATGCCAAAGCTGAGATAAAAACATCCACTGCCTTCCACCTGTCCACCGAGTTGGTCATGTCATTGTGAAAGGCAATCGGGTTAATCAAGCATGATTTTTAAATTAAATTGCCTTTGTAAATTCATGTTGACGACTCACAAAAAGGTTTTTATACTTTGTATTTTTGGCAATGTTTCCAAAGATTATTTACTCCACCCCAAAAAACAAGATGAGGTTGATTGGTCTGTAGCTTCCCAGATTCTCCTTCTTTCAGATAGGAAAGACATTTCTTCCAAACCCCTCCCAAACTTTCCCCCCGATTGTCCTGACCTTTCCAAGGTTACTGAGCACGGCCCCACAGTGACATTGGCCAGCTCCCTCAGCACTTGCTGGTGCATCCTATTGGGTCCCTGGGACTTGCGTTTGTCCAGTTTGTTCAAGGGCTCCCTAATCTGATCCTACTCCACCAAGGCTAAGTCTTCCTTGTTCCAGATTTTCCCACTCACCTAGGAGGCCTGGAATTGCTCAGTGACAGCCTTGCCAGCAAAGACCAAGGTAAAGAGGAAGGCATTGAGTACCTCAAGTCTTTTCTGTGCCCTTTGCCCTCAGATTCTCTGCCCCATTTAGCTGAAAGAACAGCACGTCAGCAGACACCAATTCGTTCTGAGGCAGTAAAAGCAAAGCAAGTAAGAGGAAAGTGAAGGTTAAAACAGAGGATTCAGAGACACATTGAGGCAAGTCATCTGTGGAACAGAACAACATAAGATCACACAGCAAAGAACTTTGGTAATGCGAAGGTATAACAGTAATACGACGACTTTACAATTTTTCAGAATTTTCTCTTCTCTTTTTTTGATTGTTAGATCCTTAGCAATGCTCATTTATGCAGTTTTGTGAGAGAAATGGAAACAGAAGCAAAATAAAAGGGCATGCTTATGTGCATACAACCAAGCTGTTTCTGTGTGCCCTACAGCAAAGAGAATATAGAACTCATGAACCAAAAAACCTATAAAGAAGTTGACAAAGCAAAGCAGTATCTGTAATTTCCCACACAGAGCAACACATATAGTCTCCTTCTTCTCATCCCAACCTTGCACTTCTCTGAAAGCAGTAAAGTATAATTAAGTGAAATTGTAAGAGAGAAGTGTAATGCAGACAAATGTCCCTGGCAGTAACCACAAAATTCATTTTCACCTGTGACCTAGAGTGAAAGCTACAACCACATCTGCAAAAATGAATACATCAACCTATTGAGTTATCTGTACTATCAGAATGATTTAGCAGAAGTTATTATTATTTTCTGAGAACCCAAATATTGTAATTAAATTGTTCCCTTTGGGCACCAATTTTGGGAAGCCTTTAGAACTAAATAATTGCAAAAACAAATTATTTTGCAATTGATGACAATCATATGATGACTTATTAAAACAGATTTGTCATTTTAATATTGTGATTTGTTACATAATTACATACTCTAAACAACACTTTAAATAATTTGCTCCTTAAAATGCATTATTTGTACATATTCCACTTGGACATTTGGAGTTTTTTGGTCCAGTAGTGTCCACATATAAGCATACGTGTCTGCAAGGTTCACTCATCTTTAGAGATTATAACTCAATTAATATTTTAATGCTAAATAAGATGCATTTTGACATTTACGGTCTTCCCCATGAGTTCCCACAGACCAGAACAAGGCCAGCCATGCCTCAACATCTATATTACTGGAGCCCACAATAAAGAGAGGAGACAGCGGGGATGAGGAATACATCTATGCAGCATTTACAAGGAGACACAACACTGGCCAGATCTGGCCATTCTCTCTGCAAATTGTCATCTATACACACAGGACTCAGATAACACTCAGCAGAGCAGAGTGCTTGCAGCTGTGAGACAGCTCCACTAAAGGAGGCTCTAGACACAGAAAATAAAAAATAATACATTGCAAATACTCCTACCTACTGTAAGGCATGTTACTTTAGCTAGGAAGCTCCCTGAGTTAACCATAAGACCAGAACTAAGCTAGGAGTTAACAGACAGAAATCCATTTCTATTGGATGCAGGGGTATAGACTGACCTTTCAACCTTATCAGCAGAATTATTCAACACATTTGAGAATATCCACTTTAATTTGCTTCTACACAGTAAAATAAGAGAAGCAATGGGATATTCACGGAATATGCAAAGTAGAGAATATGCCCAAGTGAGACTTCTGGAAGATGATATGCAAATAGATTATCCATAATTCAGACAGGTCAGAAATCACTCAAGGCAGAAATGACACTTGACAACCTTTTCCATACCTGGCTCATGAGCCATTCTGGAGGCCTTTCCTGCTCAGCATCAGACTGGCCTTTCTAGGGGTTCACTACCCATTCAAAGTAATGCTAAAAAAAGCAATGAAGTTAGGGTCAAGAAGCAAAAGGGGAAAATCATACAAGGAAATGGAAGTAATGATTACTAGTGGTTGAACAGTTTTATCATATTTGAATACCAGAACTGCCTAGATCAGTCTTAAATGGAACAGGTCATTTTATCTAACCTTATTCAAGCAATCATGAGAGTCAAACTGCTCTTGCAAGTAGGACAAGATTTATAATCTGGAACCTCAGTCTCTATTACCGTGTTAAATGTCATTGGAATAAAGGACACACAAAAATTATTCTAAAGATTCTGAAAAGGTACCTGTCAAACACACCACTATAAGCACAAATACTAACAACTGAGTGTGACTATGAACAGGAAAATTAAGATAAAATAATTACTATTAGCACTTCCTGACATTATTAGTGGAAAGAAGAAAGTGAAAAGGTTCACAACACTTCACCCTTTATGCCCGGTTAAAAACTACAAGATCACAAAGACTACAGAAGGTCTATCATAAACAGTGCTGGTCAAAAGATGCTGATCTTGGAACACAGAAACACAAGGAAAAGAAATACCTACGGGCAGGCAATGACTCATCCCCCAAAACATACTGTCAATGATAAGTTGTTATATATCTCTGTGAATAACAATTGTAAAAGTCTACAAAAGGAGTGTTAGAAGGAAGAGCGTAGTGAAAGAATTCTCACCTTTTTGACAATCTTTCCACACAATTTTTCGATTCTTCTCATAATTGTTATTCAACCAGGTGAGGATTTTTCGTTCATACGAAGAATATATATTACTGGATAAAGGTTCTGGTTTTATTCTTGGCATGTTCTGCGTGCTTTCCAAGCTGGATGGGTCAGTTTTGCTATGGGAAGAAACACGTCGAAGAACAAACACCTGAAATGATAAAAAAAAAGTGTTTTAAAGCATGAATTGTAAAAAGGGTTTCAAGCTGAAGGATTAAAAATAAGCATCAAATTCAAACAACAAAAGCTTTTCTAATATAAAAAAGGTTAAAGAGATTACACATTAGCATCCACACAACCATCACACAACACTAAGGTGTTGAAAGGTCTCCAGGGCAGGATGTACAAGAAGCAGCCGAGATCACTCAGGTTGTTCAGCTCAGAAAAGGCTGAAGAGTGATCTCATCACACTGTACACGTTCCTCAAGGGGGGCAGCAGAGGAAAAGGGGCTGATCTCCTCTCTCTGGTGATCAGTGATAGGACACAAGGAAAGGGAATGAAGCTGCATGTTCAGTTTGGATATTAGGAAAAGGTTCTGCACCCAGTGGGTGGTCAGTCACTGGGACAGGCTCTCCAGGGAAGTGATCACAGCACCAAGTCTGTCAAATTCTACAAAATACAGACCATACTAATATAACATTTCCTAGCCAGAACATGTTAACACACTGTTAAAGTTTTAGAACTAAGAAAACTAAAATGTTCTCACTCTTTCCTTCTCTGATAAAGAGAAATAAAATACTTGAAAGTATTTAGTTTTACAGATCTGTTTGGAAAAAAAAACAAACCTGAAATATACCACAGGTCTTTTTCAAAACAAAGTTTTTGGCCATCAGTTCCTCAAAATTTTGTAGTAAATATATCTGCAGTTTACCTTGTATATCTGCAGTAGCACATCTGTCCAAGCTCGTTTGCTCATTGTCTCAAACGTGCTCTCCTCCAGGACGAATATATTCTTGTCACTAAATCTGCCTGAGGTTTTCACATCTCCCATATTCAACTCAGCCTTCAGATAAAAGGATGGGATTTATTTTCCATATTCATGTCAGCAGTTTGGATGGAAATTCGCAAGAGGACAATAATGCATCAGTGGCATACATGACTGGTAATGTCTACAATAGTGCAATAGTGACCAACAGTAGAACCATTTACAGTTTGCCACTACCTCAGGAACAAGAACTACAATACAGAATTGACAGGAGTTGAAAGCAGCAAGCAAGAAATAGGGGCAACACACAAGACAGAAAAGAGAAAAAGAAAAAAGGAAAAAAAAAATGAAACAATCTAACTTCAGTACAGTTTTTACCTTTTTCACTTTAATCCATATCTTGTAATCTTCAAGTTCGAGCAGAAATTCTGGCATAACATGAGGAAGATATGCCCCTAGGCTTCTGAAATTGTAAAGCAGGACAAGTTAATAGGTAGAAAAGATCATTGTCTTTTAAGAGAAATCCAAGTTTTTCAACTTGTTCAAGTATATGTAAGCTCTTCCATGTTCCATCTGAATTAAGATAGCTTCTATTCATGAAGCTCATGTTCAATTCCTCTGCCTACAACTACGTACTAAAAGAATATACAACACTGGACAGACTGCCTTCTTTATGAGAATTGCTCCCCCATAAGGGATTTATTGCAACACGAAGCATCAAAACAAATAATACCCATTTCCATGTGAAAGCCAAAGGACCAGTGTTATATAACATTAGCAGAATTAAAACTTGCTGCTGCTTTTATCTGTCTTCAGACATATACATACATAATATATATATATTTTTATACACACACACACACACAGACACACATACTGGAAGTCTTATGGGTGTTAGTGAAGGTATTTCAGAACTCTGTTAACTGCTAAACTGACCTGACATCTCGTCTCAAGTTGCTAATGAATGCAATAGGAAAAGTAATTGCAGTGACAAAACGCAACTTCATTAGACTGAATACCAAAAAAACTAACTTTCAACTGAAGAAAGACCATTATCTCAAATGACACATTTGAAGCAAATGTGCTGGAAAGGGGAAAACAATGAAGAATTTTTAGGTTTATTTTTCTCAGGGGAGCAGAAAAGCTTCCTGACTTTTAGGTCAGGAAGATTATCATAGCATAACTAGATTTAAATTGTTCTCTGTGTTTTTAACATGGTTAAAGTGAACAAAAATCAAATTAACTTTTCTTTCATTCAAATGAAGTGATCCTATTTTTCTGGTACCATACAGTCCAATAAGAATTTACACATTAAAAGTCAAATATCACAGTCTGAAATTCGGATCATGACAACTTATTTCTCTTCCTATAGAATTATATTTTTCTAGTAACAGTATAATCTCAGTTGTCATACTTTACATGCTGACATTATCTTTTCATATTATTGCAATGTCATGTTTTGTACAATTACCTAGTGTGTTTCTAAAAAAAAATAAAATACTTTATTCAGTGACCCAAAACCAGCATCAAGTTAATAGTCTGGTTCTAAAACTCCCCATGTCTGAAATTCCCATTTTCCATTCACCCATAGACTCTGTCTCATGAAATCCCTTTTAATCTTCAGCTCTTCTCAAATAATAAAGGATGGAAGCTATGCAATATTAATCTTTTCAGGCATCCTGTCTTTCTTTTGATGTTTTTACTTGGAAGGTACATGGGAATAAGTGTAATATACAATTTTCTTTCCAAGAAATGCTACATAAGAAGGTTACATGTCATCACAGTAAAGCTCTATATAACTGAATGCTCTCATAATTGGCTGCATTTTGCTACTGAGGAACAGTCTTTTAAAAAAATTCCTCTTCATTCAAGTGGATATTTAAGCTGATGCCAGTTCTCCAAGATCAATATTCTCACACTGTTAAGATATTTTTCCTCAAGACAGAGAATTTGCAAAAACTTAGTTAGTTGTACTGTGAAATACCCATGCTTTTCCTTTACTGCTGTGGTAATGCACCAAGGAAACCCTTTGAGTGGAGGACAATAAAACTGATATTTGGAACATTTCCTGAAACAGTGAGCAGCATCCACCTGCCTGGACAAGTGGAAAATTTGAAATACAAATTATGCTTTATTTGAACCATGCTGACCAGAAAGTAGTGGTTGGAGGAAGAAAGCCAAGAACTGTCTGCTGACTTTCCAAAAATCACAGTGAACATGCAGGGATAGCAGATAAATTACTCATACCTCAGCTGGCTCTAGAAGTCTTACCCTCACTGCATACAGTCATGCCAGCAGTACAACTATTGTACATTTTTTGTTCTATGATCTATAAACACCCATGAAGAAATGCAAATATTCTCGATGATCCTAAAATGTACAAGTATGAAAAGTATATCCATATATCAGGAGGAATGAAGAAATATTAAAGGATTGACACAGACTAGAAGAGGCAGAAAACTAACAGGATGTGGCAATGTTAAAGCACACACTGAGCACAAATTTAATTATAGAAGCGTTCAGACTGGAAAAGACCTCCAAGATTATGAAAATACAGATAAGCACAGGAGTCCAGCTAGAACTGCTTTCTTATGAAAACCTGTGTTGTTTTTCTCGAATTGTTATGGATTACTACTTCATGTCTAATCAACAGACCTCAACAACCTCCACTCTGTGTACAAGAGGTGCTGGACTTGACCAACTGGCTGTTGCTTCAATTCTGCTCTGAATACATCTGTGACTTAACAGACAAAACTCAGTAAAACTGATGCCTTTTATTAAAATTTAGCTATTAAACAGCTTTAAAAAAATTCCCAAGTAACCACCTTAGAAACACTTAAGTATTTCTTTTCAATTGCTGTTATGCTTAGCAAAAAGGGTTAGGATCCACTTACCCTAAAACTCATCATTTTAAAGTATGCAAAAACCATCATGATAGTTTCAAGATTCCTAGATTCCTGGAAAAGCTCAGTGGGAAGACTGCACATAAGAGCCATCAGGCTTCACCAAGAGCATCAGTGGAATGGTAAGAAAAATAATGAAAAACTTGATCTGACCATCTACTAAGTCTGCCTAAGTATTGAGGTCGAGAATCATCTTCTTTTGCAATAAAGGAAGCAGAGTTCCTGTGGAATTCCTATGTTGAACATAACTTACCAAAGGACACTTTGATTAGTGTAAACTGCAGAGAATAACCTTGGTAAAAACAAATCAAAGGTTATAATACATAAACCTTATCTCACCAAAAAAAAAAAAAAAGAATATCAAAGACAGCCTACTGTACACCATTAAGCTGGAATCATGTTTGAATCATGCTACTTAAAAAGAGTGGAAAGAAAAGATGGATGAATGCGTATTTCATCATACTTGTACTTACTTGAGGAACGAAAGCAATGCCGAATGCTGCCAGTGGAGCTGTAACATTCGTTCTACCGGATCACGGGACAGTGACTGGCACGTTGTAATGCCTGGTAATGAGTCTCCATACAGATGGAACAACATCTCACAAAAACCCTTATCTTTGCTAAGGTTTCGTGTGAAAACCTTATCTTGCACAATAGTCATCTGGACTTTACACACATCACTAAGAGAGAAAAAGCCTTTGATATTATTCTTTTAAATGCACGAAGTGATCTAAAATTACATGTATCAGAATGTTCAGTTTAATGAACCATGAATTAAAACCAGCAGCAGGAAGGTCGAAAAGTATAGCACTTTTTACTTTTTTACAGAACTTCATGGGTTTTGAAGTGCATGGAATATTTAATACATATATGTGAAATACTTCATACATAAATTTGTGTTTGTCAATGCTTTCTGCCAAACATAACTTTGATTCCTATCATGTTTATAAATGTCTGTGTGTTTGTGTCCCAGAAGAGTGGCTTCTTCATTATTTAGTAGCAAGGTAGATAAGATCAGCTAAGTGATGCCACTAAGACTGATATATTTCCAGGGTGTTTAAGACTATGAAATACTCTTTCCCACCTGTTTCTTGATCTTTAGATCATGTGAGGAAAAAATGACATTGTAAATCAGTTATGCCACCAAAGAAGGGGCAATGGCTAGAACTGTGTTCATTCTGGGAGGAGAATCAATTTCAGTTAAGAGGGTGACATAATTTGAGCTGCCTATTTAGCATACACTGCATTATGACATGCCTGAGCATCGTAGTTGAACATATACTTTAGAAAGTTAAAAATAACCCCTGGATGACATTTTCATATAAGTAGCACATATAAGCTATAATTTTAATAGAAAACTGTACGTTAGAGTGTGTTTATATGCCATAGATCATATCAAAAACACTTTAGTAGATATGTTAACATTTTATAAGATATGAGAAGCAGATATGAATTACCTTCTCAGTGAATGAGGTATTGAAATAGGATTCTGTCCTTTAGGCCAACCAAAGAGCGTGAACCAACTCTTAATAGCAGTTAGGGTTTTTTGAAAGAAGATGTACTCCTCTTCATCTTTACCAGGAAAAAGTGATAATTCAAGTTTATTTTTTTCCCTACAATTTTGACTTCCAGCTTCACTCTCTTCACTTATAGCTTCACACTCTTCACTTGCATATTCTTCGCTCTCATTTTCAGAAGCAGTATCCACCTCTGAACGATACACACACAAAAAAAAAAAATCATGAAAGATTCCTTATTTCCCTATTTTTGTCTAGTACAAAAATATTTAACACACCACTGTTTTCAAAAGACAAAAAACTTTCAGACAACAAATGATCAACTTATTCTGGGAGTAAACAGTTGGAGTCACACAGCATGGCCAAGTAACTGATCAGTGTTCAGACACTTTATCAGTTACTCTATAGGTGTAATTAACCTTACATCTATAAGCCTTTGGATTTTTCTCCCCTCTTTTAGGCCTTCTCTCTCCTACATTCTGTTCATAACAACAATATTATTGCATGAAAAGATAAGCAAGGAAACAAGTAATTTTCCTTATAGCACAAGTAACTTAGGTGACTCTATCCTTGAAGGTGTATTTTAATACCACTGTTGCAGTTTCAATGTTACATTAAATGATGCAAAAATTAAACTAGCTGACACCTTTGTGATTAAAAAAAGGCTTGTTGGGATTTAAGAAGAATAAGAAATTCAATGTGGAGGAAAGAGACTTGTCCTTTAAAAGATAATTGAATATATATGCTGCATTATACCTGATAGAGAAAATTCACAGGCTGAGCCACTGGTTCCACCAAAGGAACTTGAGGAAATACTGTGGGAAGGAGATTGTGGTGTAAAACACGGATGCAAAACAACTTCTGCACTACTGCAGTCTTTACAGTCTGTAAAACAAGATTGAAGTTGAACTTGAGAAAACATTTTATTGTCTGTGCTCTAATAGATTATAAATGGATATCTGCTTCTATATTTTCCTACTTCATGCTTCAATCAATCAAGTAGCAGTTCTGATTTGACTCATCATGGAAATTTCATTAGGCTGGGGGCCAGAAGAAAAGTTTCCTGCATATTTTTTCCACTAACTGTATGTTTTACAGGATGAGTTCTCCTATTTGCTGAAAAGCACCAATCAAAGCAATGGTAATTCAAGAATTCTGTCATGAACAAAATATTCTTAAGGACCTTTTGATCATAGCTGTGTAATGAGTCTTAGCACACCATTGTTTATAGAGCCATTGTACTGTCCACTCTTTTATAAGGCTCTGAATCTTGGGTCATTTACCGCCACCACTTACGACTCTTAGAACGCTTCCATCAACGCTGCCTCCGTACAATTCTAAACATCCACTGGACAGATTATGTGACCAATACGTCTGTTCTTGAACAGGCAGGAGTTACGAGTATTGAGGCCACGTTGCTGCGAGCGCAGCTGCGTTGGGCAGGGCACGTCTCCAGGATGAAGGACTACCGCGTCCCTAAGATTGTGCTCTATGGTGAACTTGCCACTGGCTGCCGCAAGAGAGGAGCCCCAAAGAGGAGATATAAGGACTCCCTGAAACAACATCTCAGCCTTGGCCATATCGATCACCATCACTGGTCTGCTCTGGCCTCCAATCGGGAGGCCTGGAGACACACTATTCACAATGCTGCTGCTTCTTTTGAGAATACACGCAGGATCACTCTTGAGGAGAAAGGCAACGCAGAAAGAACCGTGTCCTGTCGGTACCACCTGGGGAGCCATTCTGCTGTGCCTTTTGCAACCGGACGTGTCTATCTCGCATTGGCCTTTTTAGCCATCAGCGCGCTTGTAGCAAGCGTGGGTAGAGTCCTTCACAAATCTTCACTCACGAAGCCTAGCCATGAATGAAGACCTAACAGCATTTATTTTAGAAACCAAACTCAAAAGTAAACTTTAGCAATCCATCACTCTGAAAGAACATATGTTCTGACATTCTCATGTTGGCCTAAGATAGGATTAGGGGACCCTCTGCCAGCTAGCTACCTCTGATGTCAGTTTAGAACAATAGAGGAACCAAGTGTAGTTTCTAGAGAAGTAAACACAGTACTAAGAGAAAGAAAAACTCAGTATGAATAACTTTTGATTGCTGGCATTGTTATTTGTATCATCTGGAGCAAGTGAAAGAAGAGCATGGCGTCAGAGTGGAAGCAAAGGCTTCCTGAATAGCTTTAAAAGACACTGTGTTATACAGATATGGTCTGGTCACATTAAACTCCATTTCACACCAAAATAGTCTATAAAAACCCACATAAAAAGATTCAAAGAATTAAGTGGTAATGACTTGCTTCAAAACTGATATAAACTGATAGTGTGAACAAACCAATAAGCAGTCAATGCAGGATAGAAATATCCAATTGTTAATGGGAGATTATTTCTTATAAAACCATCACTCCATTGTTGGCTTAATCCTCAAGAGAAACCTACAAAGCATCTTCAAAGGACAACTTGCTAAAACGGTCTACTGGTCACACAAAACAAGAAGAAAAGAAGAAAAAAAGAAAAAAAGAAAAAAATTACACATTAATAAGAGATAATACTTTTTCCCCCTTTCCTATCTTCATTTTATTGTGTTATGATCCCTGAATGATACACTACCTATAAATACCTTCTATTGGGGAGAAAAACCACACATAAAGAGATTACAGATCACTGAGGCAGAGATGGGGTCAGCATGGGGGACACAGGCAGAGATACAGAGACAGAGAGGCAGGCAGAGGGTGGCAGGCAGGGAGATATATCACAAAAATATTTCTGCTTTCTGATCACAGGCTTTTATTAGGACTTGAAATATGGCTGTGCCATTCTCCCTTCAAGGACAGTAATTAAAAGAAAAAAAAAACAAATCACAAGAGGTAAATAATGATCATATTTTAAAACCATATCATGTGGCTTTCTTCAAAATGTATGATCGCTGTCTATCAATACAATTTAAAAATAAGTAAATTTATTTTCTATTATTTGGGCCCTTTTCCCTATTCATAATAAAAGCTCCACAAAACATTCTGTAAGATTTAGGTTTGTTTAATATTTTTTCAATAAACATTACCTAATCATTTACATGTTTTCCTCATTTTCAAGAGAAAATCTGAAGTTATTAAATGGTTTTTAAAAAATTAATTGCTGGATCCCTCTGCAATTAATGACAAAAAATGCCATTTTGATGATCACATTCCTGTCATAAACCTGAAAACATTGATAATACTACTGGACATGATATAATTTCAGAGGCAGAGTGTTGACTACTTACGGCTTCTCAAGGTAATTTTTTGATCAGAGCAGTGAAAGGCCAAGTATGGGTATAAAGTAAGAAGACAATTCTCTGCTGTTGCAGCAATCTGAATTGAGAACCTGTTGAAAACAAAACACGGAAGTTACCATTTTCTATTTAGCAATGGTAATCAAGATATTTCAGCACAAGGACAAAAGACAGAATGAAGGTGTCCAGACAACTCCTCCACTCTTCTGTAGTGGTTCAAGAGGAGATTGCACAGGTGGGAGTGCACCTATTAAAATGCTGAGGTTTAGCATAGTATTTCCACTTCATAGTTTTACTGTGAGCACAGGTGTATCACCAGTCTGAAAGAGTTAGCAGAGATTTCAAGAAATCAATTAACCCTGTCTCTCTAAAAAGAAAAAAAAAAAAATAAAATCACAGCTGACATTTATGAGTGTCCTATAACTTTTGACAGGGGAAGCTTTCTTGAAAAGCAACTTCTATTTTGATATATCATTTATTCTGTAAGACATTACAGAAATGTCAAAATAAATACTTAAAAATAAATAGATTCTGTTTAAAAACAAGAAGATATTGACTGCAATTGCTGTAATATAATAGAAATTGATGTTCATGCTCCGATGTTCACTAGAGTGTCTGTACTATCTGTAGCAGCTACATTAATGTGCAGCAATGCACCTTTTAACCCTTTTTTTGTACTTCACCTCAATCTCTCAGAGTGTAGTCAACAAGCAAATTATTGCCATCAATGGAACCTTATTAGCCATCTGTATTTATGTTCTCAGCTCATTGCAACTGACAGGTAATTAAAATGAGCTTGGTCCTATGTTATTAAATAGCCGGGTCTGTACTCCACATTTACATATTAGCTACCATTAATATTAATTAACTGTTTTGACTAAGCTGTCAAAAATATAAAGAAAAGTGGATTTAAATAATTCAAACAGCATGTTGATATCCATCTTGCTTTAACATATTGAGAATTATGTATATTGGAAATACACCTTGCACAGAATATTTTATTTTCTTCAAATAACATATGAAAAAGAAATTCCTATTTATTGTAAATTTAGATTAACATTAAAAGGTATCACAAGACCTTTCAGATTAATTTTTACATGGTGTAATCAGATTTTACTGCTTTATTATAGAAAAACTTAATCAAGGAAAACACAAATGTTTTAAACTACCAGGAAGTAGTTTTCTCTTTCATGCTTCTCTCTCCTTAGAGATCACTTTCAAGGGAACTTTTTAAATAGAGAAAGGCTTCAATAAAAGCCATAGCCATCTTCTTATCTGTAAATATTCAAATTGGAATTCCAATTTCATAGCTAACAGCTATTTAAATCAATAATCCAGATCTGCAATATTTTTATTTGTTCATAGGACATGTCAATCCTATTGGAACAAGGGTCTTGGCCAGTTTCACATTTTAGTACAGTATTTTTTTAGATAATTTCATCCTTTCAGCTTTTATTCAGCAGAAATCTCAGCAGCTATGAGAGGTATATCTACATCTATCTATATGCACAAAATGTACATTTGCACATGCTCAAACCAGGCGTCAGAGCTTGTTTTTTCCAACTTTACCAAGCCATTTAAAGACACACAGGATCAATAACGACAACACAGAAAAGTTTGCCAGCTTCCAACCCATGACTTTACTGTGGTACCTCAGCCACCTCCATCCTCAGTGCTGGTTTGAGATTTGGGCATAGGCCAAATCTTCATTCGTGCTCTGACTCGCACACTAATGAATCACAAAAGTGTGCTTGAGAACAACTGCAGTACAGCTTCACTACTTATCCAAATTCCATGAGTGATACTACTCAAAGCAAAGACACTAAGTGCACAATCTAGAATATAGAGAACAGCATAAATACAAATAAATCCCCCGGAGCTCATGGTGCTGCTGCAACAGAAGCTCCTCCCTGTTCCATGCTGCTGAGAACCCCACGGGGACATGTCTCACTGCCTACATGTATCACAGTAAGAGAAATGAATACACCCAGACAACGCAAATGTTGAGGATGAGCAGATGGATCTGCAAGTCAACAACTGGTTCTGCAGCTGACACTGATCACAAGGATTTAGCTTCTGTGAAGAAGGGGCTGAAGAATTTGCTATATGGGGAGATTCTGAGAGTTGTGAATGTCCAGCGGGGAGGAAAGAAGGCTCAGGGGCATCTTGCTGTGAGTACAAATATCTGATGGGAGGGGGGAAAGAAGATGGAGCCAAACTCTTCTCAGTAATGCTCAGTGAGACCACAAAAGGCAATGGGTACAAACTGAAATACAAAAAAATTTATGAATTCATCAGAGAAAAAAAAACCAACAAAATAAAACAAAACATGAGAATGGTTAAACTCTGAAAAGTCTGCCCAGAGAAGTTTATGGAGTCTCAATCTTTGAAGATATTCAAACATCAACTCAACAACAGAGTTGACTCTTTGAATAGGGGATGAGATGATCTCCGCAAGCTCTTTTCAACTTCAGCCATTCTATTGGCCACCTGTCCACTTATCATTAAATATTTTAATACAGCATTTTCCCAAAAGCGCTATTTGAAAGGAAAGTTCAAGAATGAGTCAGCAGCTAAAAAATTAATCTGAGTGTCAAATGATGACATTCCATTCGTAAGGCCATATGGCAGAAAAGCAAAGGTGCTAGAGCTAAATATTTCTCATACAATGATAAAGACACTGAGATACAGGGCACCAGGCAGAAAAACATACACATTTCCACACAAATACAGGAAATATGTCAAAAAGACACGTACATTCTGCATGTGCTTAAAATCATCTTTTACTACTGACCTTTATTTATAACACCATTAACAAAGTGACATTATAAAACTAAAAGTCTTGTGCAATATATTTATTTTGCATTTGCAGAAGAGTTTAAATTATACAAAGGTCTGTGTTATTTTATTGGAATGAAAGGTACCTCCATTGCTAGCAAATGTGAAGTCACTAAATGTGTTAAATTATTCAGTGTATTCAGTTTTATAAGGCTTAATAAAGCAAGTAAAAAATTTGTTATCTACATGGACCATCACTGCCACTGCTATTTCAGTGTTTATTCCCTAATGAGGTATTTCCAAAGAACACAAAACAGTAAAATTGCCATTAAATATATTGTGTTTACCAACATTTGAAACCAGCCGATCACCAAAAGTAAAGCTCCAACTGTGATGACAAAAAATACCATCTAACACTGTAAAAAAAAGTTTATATAAGTTCTTCACTTCTCTTCAAGTAACTGATTTTTTTTAATTAAATTGTTTTAATGTTTGTTGAAAGACAAAAGAACCTGAATCAAAATTTATTTATCCTTTTAAATTTGCTCTATAGCATTTCAGATGTTTCCCAAAACAAGTGATTTGTTTTGTATCAGTATATCCCAAGTGCTCCAAAAATGAAGGCAGACATCAGTTCTTAATTCTTAAATAAGAGATGCTTCAGCTCTCAGGGACCATCACAGGGGGAGAAAGCCACAGGAGTGATTAATGGGTTTGGACCATCCTGGTTTTCAAAAGCACTCACAGCTATCTGAGGCAAAATGCCAATATATTCTAAGGTCAGATGAACGCTGCAAAGCAGCATCCAAATATCAAGAACTCCAATGTTTTCTAGCTCCCCGCTCTCTCCAAACGTAAATGATACTGAAACAAATGGACAGTTTAATTCTCCCAGGCGTGCCAGCAGAATACATGCATTGGACACTTGCCAGCAGTGCCTGTTAAAGAGCTGCATGGTTTAGGCACATTTCGCAAGAGCAAAGGGAACGTACTGTTTGTGAGACGCTGAGATCTGATGGACTATCAAAACAACTGGAACCAATCCATAACTGGGTTGGTGATTGTGTCTGAGTTGTATCATACTGTTATTAGAGGCTAAATTCCCCGACAGCCTCTCCTTCTGAAGTTCCAGCCATGAGTAACATGAATAAATTCGGAAATTGCATGAGTTTCCACAGCTCCCCAGTAGGACAGGGAAAGAAAATGGGCAACAGTAGAACATGGGAGGCAAGGACCTCAGAGCATTTGTGTCATCAACGATCACATCAATTTACCTATCCAACACGAGTGGGGATCCTGGGACACTTTGCTGCTCAGAGCACCACTTTCTTTGATTGCATGACACAACAGGCACTTGTTGTTTATTGCTTATTTTTAGAAATAATAAATGCCATGTCAATCAAGACGGCAGAAAACTTTCTTTTCTGATGAAGTATTTGTATAATCAGCAAATTGAAAGATATAGTAACAGGAGAGAACAAATATATAAACACGTCATGTTTGCGGAAGTTTTTTGGGGGAAATACCTGTCCTAGCTAAATATTTATTCCCATTTATTAAATACTTGCTCAAGAAAGTCTTGGATTTTATTTTTTACTTCTGTATTCCTATCCTTCCTATGCAAGGAAACATCATTTATTTTGGCTTGTAGTCAAAGGAGCAAACAGGAAGAGTAAAAATCCAAAATAATATTAGAAATTAACTGAAAATTCTCACTTAAGGCAGTCATTAAATAAATATTAATGCACTTTCTTATGTTCCATCTAATGGAAGCTGCGCTGACAGTAAATTTCCTACATGAAGGACAACCACACACCTCTTCAGTTTTCTTTCACAATTGCATATAGCATGTCTTTGTTATAAAAAATCATTGCCCATCATCTTTCAAATGTTTTCTGTAAAGTAGCCAAATGTAATACCATCTATCCTCTACCTAATGTTCACTTTGTATTAAAGAAAAAAAAAATCAGTATTATTTAGAAGGATTAAATATGGGCTACGCAAATCAATCCTACTCATGTTTTAGACCAAATTTAGAAAAGCAAAATACTGCAAAGGCTAAGTAAAAAAATTACCCAGAGTATTTGCCTTGTCAATACTCCTGTTTTGAAATATGCCTAGAATTAGCTTTGCTTACAAGCTAGAGCTTCTCTTCCAAGTAGTTAAACATAGGATATGATATTTTACCAACCTATGACAAATTTGTTTTTTTAACAAGAACATCTCAGAACATGGAATGGAAGCTGAATTTCAAAATTTTATTTCAAATCATTTTAAAAATACATATTACTACTTTGAAAATGAAAATGTAAAGAGAGAATACCTGACAAATTAATACATCTTCAGCACCTGATACTGTGAGATTTCACAGCCTATTAAGCAGTCCAGGAACCTATTCAAGACCAGTTAGCTTTTATAGGCGTTATAAAAGGTTATGGGTTTCATTGTTTTATTATTAAAGACGTAGACGACCCTGAAATCTTGCCGTCCTAAAAGACTCAAATTAACAAAGCAGTTTAAATTCATTAGTTGCACAGCCTGAACCAAATTGCTCAAATGCTTAGATAATTAGGTTTGAAGTTTGAACGTGTTGCACAGGGCTCCCATGGGGTTGGGCTGGCAAGAACAGGGGCAGATATGCAGAGAACAAGAAATTGCAGCTACGTGTTACTACAGAGTGGAATATCAAAGCACGTAATAATACTAACAGTAGTAATAAAACTGGATAAATTTATCCAGGTCTGGATAAATTATAATGGACTTTATTAGAATAATAACAGGATTAGAGAATCGGGTGCTTCCTTAGACTTTTCCAACAGAAGGAAAAAATTCTTTCTGGTTATGATGCAAAAAATTTCTTCTGCAAGCCAATATGAATAATATTATTACACTGACTAATGGCACCCACAGAATCCCTTTGTTTTGGATGCTGTGCTGTTTCATCCAGTTGTGCTCAGGTTTTGTATCACCTGCTCCTGCAGCCCGCACACACTCAGCTGCCTATCAGGAAATCACAATTACACTGGCGAATTCCTGTGACTAGTTCTGTCCTTTAACAAATACCTAACTACTAAGTTTTAAAACATAGCAGCAATTTTAGGATGATTTGAAATTCTGGAGCATGAATTTTTTCACCTTCACCAGCAGGAATGGCTTTTATGACTTTCATTTGCTATATTTCTTTAAAAAACACACTGAGTTTGCCTTTAAATTGAGGATTGTATCCTTTATTTCCTTTTAATGGGAAATATAGAAAAAAGTTTATTACACAGGAGGAATTTTTATTTCTCTATAACAAGGTCTGAGAAGCTGTTAGTGCATCATATAAAAAGTTATTAAAACTAAATATTGTGCCTGCTTAGAAGCCATATTTTAGACCTCATCATAAGCTTAAATTATCCTTTTCTCATAATCACTGCAAACTTCAGCACACATTTATGAACCTACACAATGATTAAATCTTAGAACTAAATAAAATTAATAAGAAATAGATTCTTGTCTGACAATCTATACAGAAAGATATAAAATACCAATCCTATGTGAGCAGCAATAATTGAAAGGCCCATAACCCTTGCATCAAAATAATAAAAAATTAATATTTAGAAAAAAGCCCATTCTAAGCTGTAGAGTGGAGATTTTCAGCCTTCAAAATGCTTGGTTTACTGAAAATAGGAACTGCAGGAATGACTTTTACTCACAACAGCACCTATCTTTCTTCCTTATGCAAAAACTCTCTCATCCCACCAAGGGGAGAGATGAACGAGATACAAGTTACCAGTAGATATGAATGAGACCTTGAAACAAGATCCTAAGATGGACACTGAGATTAATTTTACATTAGAGCCCAAAGCTGAATTTTGTAGTTTTGAATAATAATTCAGTAAAAAAAAACCCCAAAAAACAAAAAACCTTCTGTGTTCCATTTTCATTTTTTTCAGAATCATTCTTGTATGTTTTTACCCAACTATAGTGAGTTCTGTGTTTTATATCCAACTTGGTCAGTTTGGAACCTTCCCACAAATGAATTTGAGTTGCACACATTACCTGTTTTCTTCTTCATCAATGAAGCACATATTCCCTAAAACTGACACTGGCTTAGATGATCTGAAGCTGATATGACAAATTAGTTGATTATTTTTGCCATCTGATGAAAGAACAATGTCTTGTCCTCCTGGGAATTGCACAGAAAAAGGGTAAATCCTGTCACCATCTTCAAGTTCAATCTGAGGAAGTTCAACACGAATTTGCGATTGCCTGTGTTAAAAATAAATAATAATGGTGTTTGTGATCAAAGGATTGCAGTGATAAAGTTGATTCACACATTCACAAACTATAGGTCACATTTAAATAGAGAAGAATAACTTTGGTTTTGAAGTAAAAATCACATTAAGCTAATTAAAGAATTAAAATTCCTTTAACATTTAGATGGTAGTTTGTTTTCTTCATATGCATCTGAACATTTTATACTGACCCACAATAGCTCAACGTCCAGATGAAGAGCAATTTCTACTAACTGTGCTACAAAAGGCATAAATAGGTTCCCAAAACTTAAAAATTTCACTGCATTATTGTACAATAATTTAAAGAAAGTTTTAAAGTAGAAATATCAAGGAGAAATTCATGAAGATAATTAAGATGCTTTCCCCAAGTTACGTGATTATAGGTTTCAGTTCCAAAATAAGAATGGCAGTCAATCCAGGCCCCTATAGAATCCTTTCAGTTCCAAACACTGAGTTACTGACAACAGACAAATCACTTGATAAAGGACTACTACTCAGATAAGACAAGACAATAATAATTTGAAGGTAATTTCATTAATGACAACAGAAAAGCTTTGCTCCAGTTCTTCTTCATTGGAATGATACCTACATGAGCAAAACTAATATTACTGCTCTTTACAAATTACTAAAAACAGGTAAGTTGTACCTTAAAAATTGGAATAGTTGTGAAGCTGGGTTATGCTACATAATATTACAAAAGGTTCTTATAAACATTACAAAAAGACTCTTATAAATACAACTAACAGGATAAAGTTGATCCACAGAAAAGTAACAAGTACATGAATTGTCTATTGTAAAAAGCGGCAGGACTAAAACATTTGTGCTTCTCAATACTAAAACCTTGCTTTATGTAGAAGAGGGGAGGGAAGGAGTAAAAAAACACCACCACCAAAAAGCACAACTCCACCAACTGCTCAAACAACAGCTGGATTTCAAAACCTTGTAATTGCCTTATGACCTGTGCAGTAGAGAAAATAAAACAACAGAAAGATTTTACCTTGTCACAATGTGAAAAACAGAAATAAGTCTATGATCTTATTATTCTGCTAAACTTAAGAAAAAAGTCCTGGTAGGACTCTGCTCTTAATTTTTGTGCTATTCATAGTAATTTTTTATTTCTGATATAAATTCATAGAGTGAGTATATCAGAAGACAGTCACTTCATGAACCAGGAATGTTTGAGGACAAAACATGGGTTTGAATATACAGCCATATTAATTAATTTTTTCTTAAATATACAGATTCTTCTGCTGAGCAGAAAATTAATTCTAACCTTCCTAAACAAAAGTTAATTCACCTTTTCACAAGAGAACAAAACAAAGAATTATTCAGGATTCACGTAATAAACCTACATTGAGATTTTTACCTTAAATAATCTTGTGGAATGATATTGATGTCTGCTTCAGTTTCCACATCCAGAGGAACCGGCATCATGATTAAAAAGGGAGGGTCAAAATTTAGTTTTGGTGACTTCAGAGTGCCAGACAAGCTTATCTTGTATTGTGATGGATTATCATTTACATAAACTGATATTTCAGAAGTATATGTCCCAGGACAAGCTGTGCAAAAGTTTTAAAAACAAATTATATTACCATAAATACATGGAACTAAAGGAGTTACATTAAGGTTTTGGGTTGGGTTTTTTGTTTTAAAAAAAAAAAAAAATCAGCACTGCATTCTTTCTCAAAATGTATTTTAACATAAAATAAATATAGTAGCAGAAGAATATTTATTAAGAAAGATTAGAATACTTGCCCGTAGCAAAGAAAAATCCACATTTTTCTTAACTTGTCAGAAATTTTTCAGTCCGAGTTCTTAATTTATTGCACTAATATTCTATTGTACATAATATCGACACAGCACTTGGCAGATTTTAAAGAACTGCAGTCTTACTATAAATTACAATAATTGACACAGAGAATACTTATTCTATAAAGGAATAACTATCAGAAGCATCCAAGTGCCAAGACAAGGAAAAGTTGGTGCCTTTTAAGAGGGCAATGACTACAGTTACACAGATGACCCTAAAACCTGTAAGGTTGCTAAGCCAGCCTCACACAAGCCAGCAGGACTAGTTCTACCCTCCACTACAAGCATCTCCCATTTCATAGAAACATTTAGGTTGGAAAAGACCTTTAAGATCATCAACTCCAAATGCAAACCTAACACTGCCAAGTCCGGTAAAAAAAGGTGATGGGATGACCAAATATCCTTCTTCAGGCGTTCTCTACAGTGTAGTTGGACACGACAATAGTGAAGATAAAGATTTCCTTGTGTTCTGCCCCTTCTCATGCCACCTTCCTAACTGCTGCAAGGCAGTTTCTCTAGCAGGAAAAGCACATTTTCTTCCACTGACACAGGGAGCAAGCTGCTTCCCTCCACAACCATTACACTATCAAAATGGTATTCCAAATCAAGCAGTGCCATTTACCAAATTTTCAGTCATTATCACTGCTGAAGAGATAGCAACACAAGCAATTTTGAGGGCCAACTAGTGAACAACTCTTGTACTTAGAAACAAATCTGCATGGTGTGTTTAATCTTTTAATTTTTGAGAAAAAAACACCTTTCCCTTTGATTCCTCTCTATCAGATCGGTATGGAAAAATCCTCACCTAATAAATAAGAGGAAAAGATAACAAAAAAAATTGTATTTCATGTGTCTGTATGAGCACTTATGTGTCACTGCAAACAACATACACGACAGGATCTTCTGAGATGAGCTCAGAAAATTAATTCCAGAGCTGTCACTGTTTACAAACAAAAAGAATAAAATCTAGTGTCTTCAAAATACTTTGTTTTATTTCTTCCTTATAAGACCCAATTTCCTAATGGAGATGATAATAGAGGAGCTTCACAGAAGCCTGTTACAACACCAGAACATGGCCTGAGGATCCCTTTGTTTCAGAGCAGAAAACACCAAAGTGGCAAAGTGAAAACCAGGTCTGGTGAGAACCTGCTGCAGTGTTTGCAACATCTGCCTAATTCCATGTTAAATGGAAATGAACTTTAGGAGACAATACTGCTCAGAAAGCTAAGAAGATTCTGCTTCTAGGTTTTGATACAACAAGAATACATCTTCCTCTGACACTTGGACCTTTTATGAAGGAAAAGTGAGAGAGCATCAGGAAAAGGTCATGAAGATGGACAAATAGCCAAACAGAATATTTTTTTCAAGCTTGTAAGAAAGGATGCTCTATACAAGTTAATCCCATATATGAGCTTCTGTCCTACAGAAGAGTGTCTAGCTGGGCTAGAACTACACAATATTTCGGGTGTCCTATCTTCACACATATGTATGTCACATGGTAAAGTGAAAGGCCATAACCAATAAATAATATAGGGATGGAACTTAACGAAGGAAGAAAAGTAGAGGAGCATATGTCAGTATCAAAGTATGTGCAGTTTTCAGTAACTCACATTTTAAAATATTCATATTAACCATCCATTCTGTACAGAACAATTCTAACAAATCCATTAACTACAAGATCGCGTCCATTTGCCATAGAATCCCCCACTCACTCAAAAAGCAGAGCATACAGTGCTTTTAATCCACTGATCATTCTGTGTATGGCTCCACACATTTGCTCACATCAAAATTCTGTATAGTATTGCTAAGACCCACCCCTGAAGACAAGGATAACTCAAATTCTTGTTAACATATCCCTTGGGGTGGATTACAGTGAAATGCCACTGAATGACCGGTGTTCACGTGTATATACGGTAGGTTTATTTTAGAACAATTCGGTTGCAATGGAAAGCAGGTAGGTAGCCAGTTTGGGCAGTATTATCTATAGTAATATAGCAATATAAAAGCATAAAGATATCACTTAAGAAAATATATAAAGAAAAGTTAAAAAAGGGAAAGAAAGGATAAGACTAGATAGTGGAAAGATATCACCACTCGTGGATCCAGCTACAAGACTTGCTTGTTGCAGTTTCGATGTCTGTTGGTTGAAGTGATGGTCACAGTCTTGATCCGTCATGGAAGCCCATGGAACACCAAGCTCAGTGGGTTCACATATGTTCAGGTTCAGGTGAGAATGTCCAGGTACCTCCTCTGGGCAGGAGGAGTTTTACACTGTCTGTTGCAAAACTGTGGATCACGCACAGTCCCCTGGTGGAAGGTCCCAGAAATGAGTCTGGAGGCGCTTTGGGGGTCTTTGATGGTTTACGACACCTTCGAAGACATGACAGCTGCCTCTCACGCCAGAGTAGTTGAGTCAGTTATGGCCCATCAGAAGAGGCCAATGTGTAAATGTCCCGGTACTTCCCCAGGGGAGAGTTTTATGACTGAGACAGTAGTGTAAGGAAGTACACTGGCATGATAAAGAGCATTATCCCACCTCCACAGGATCTGTTTCTTATTGGCTTTCTCACTTATCTGGCTCAAAACCAGCTTGTTG
The DNA here is from genome assembly GCA_013396775.1 of Cephalopterus ornatus. Lineage (NCBI taxonomy): Eukaryota > Metazoa > Chordata > Aves > Passeriformes > Cotingidae > Cephalopterus > Cephalopterus ornatus. The sequence continues at coordinate 54,393 of VZRE01008513.1, read as the reverse complement.
CCGAACACAGGTTGGTCTGTCACAGTCCATCCTCCGGTGGTGGATGTGCACTCCCTGTCTTATGTGGATCAGAGGTTTTGCCACCAAACACCAAAAACGCTCCCCCTCCCCTTTGGTTGTGGGGTGCAAAACTGGCTTTTGCAAATGGCCAATTTTTTGAGTCATTAACCCGTAGTATTTCAGTCTCTCACAAGCACGTAAACCAATAAATTATTGCTTATGTCAGAAACACCAGGATGTTGTAATGTTGTGATCATTTTAAACAGACACAAAGACAAAAAAAAACATGAATTATTTCATCAAGATACTTTCATTAGTTTGGAAGGCATAGGGCCAATGTTTTCAGGATATTTCTTGTTAAACAAATTACTTTGAAATTAATGAGAATTATGTCCTGAACTAACAGCTGAAGTCATGAATTTATTTTACTACTCACACCTTTAATGACCACTGTCGAAGCTTGTGCTGCTGTTACAATTCTGATATACCACCATTAATTTCTATAGTACAAAAAATAAGCAGTCCAGTGGATGTGAAAGTTTTCCTTAGGGAGATTTGATGGTACTTAAGAATTTGCCAATCTAAACCTGCCTAAGGGCTAACAAAATCTGTACAGTGATATGGGAAATGTCCCCTTTGTCTTTTCTAGATATATTTATTAGGGAAAATAAGCATTCATTGCCTTAGTTTAGAAAAAACTCTGAATAAAGGAACAAAATGTCTTGAAGTACTTATGCGCATATATTCATTAGGTGCTTCGTTCTCAGTCTAATTTGCACTTTCCAGCCCACCCAGTTCAGGGTGCCTAACTCCACAGCTATCCTGGGACCATACTTCATGGACATCCCCTGTTAATAGTAAACAGATTATATTTCTGATGAAAGTCAGTTATACACATATGCAAGCTGTCCTCCCACACTTCCAGAAGAGAAGTATTTCAAGTCCCCACACCTTTTACTCTACCTGTTTCAGTTGCATTTTAACTCTAGAGTAGCACAGGTTTTGATCTTTTTAGATTGTGTGAGAAGAAAGTAAAATCACTACCTTCTCACCCTTTTAAGTTTTTATTAGATTGTTATGCAGTGCCTACACTTGTCCCCTAAATAAATATTTTTGGTTCAGCTGCCTTGGACTTTACAATAATTCCTGCTGTAATGCATATACACCCCTCCAGCATAAAAAGGTGCCATGGAAAAATTGACATACACTGAAATACAGACTTCAAAGCAGAAAAGTCACCAGTAGTTAAAACTGAAAGGTAAGCCCTACAAAAAAATGAAGGAAAAAAAAAAGTAAACTAGTAATTTCTGCACAAAAACTGTTCAAAAAAAGACAAAAAAACCCACCAAGACAAACACTAGAGGATGAAGGTCATTTGGACCTATTGCATAATCATCATATCTTCAGGGGCTCTGAACTCCTGGTAACTCTCAGGTACATTTGTGACTATTTCCATAAGGGATCCCAGAGCACAAGTTTATTGTAACTTCCTGTGCTGCCGATATTTTTCATATCACAGTAAGATATAGTGAAAATTTCTATGTACTTTTAATGCATTATAATATAGAGCACCAGAAGAGAATCATATTCCTTCAGTTTTTGAGAATCTCTATTTTCACTTTTTTAAGAGGTAGCATCATCTTACCGTGCATTATATAAACTCTTGCATTTGATTAAACACTGCAGCTTACTGTAGCACTTTGTACTCTATTATATATGCTGCAGTAGAGTTAAATTACTCTAATGCACTTTCAAAGTTCATTTTAAGGTTTGTTCACCCCCACATACTACAACTTTACGGTAGAATCCCATGAAGGTGATTAGCACACTATGTTCATTAACTAGGTCTCCCATGTGGGTTTTGATGTACCCAATGTTCTCTTACAAGAAAGACTAATGATATTCACTGAAGGTATAGCACGAGTAGGCTATAAATCATGGGAAAATACTTAGAACATTGAATTAAGGGTAATTGATTTTTACAGTTATTTATGATTTTCTGTAAACAAAAGATATGGGAACACAGCAAAAATAACTTCAAATTACAATACTTTATCAGTCACATTTATGTATACACACATCTGAATTTACTCATGCAATTTATCCAGTAATTAAAAATATTGGTTTTTATTTGTATGCTGTGCTCTGCTTCACAATCTTCAATACACAAGCAACTCCAAGGAACATATGCAATTAAATACTGCTCTTGCATATTCACAACGTTTACAGAGCAACATCTAACAGGCTTCTCAATTTATCATACAGAATCATTGCAAGACTCTTATAAACAAAGAAAAACATAGGTATACTAAATTGTACACAGTGTAAGTTAGACATCTAAATATTATGATAAAGAATAACAACAGCATCTTTCTTTAGGACAGGGATGCTCCCTTGCTGACACAGGATCAGATCCAACTGACAAAACAACTTTTCTTCCCCCTGAGAATACTGGGGCCCCAAAAGTAGGCCACTTCTACTGTCAAAATGACAGAGTTCTGTAGGCATCAGCTGCATATGCTGGTGGGCTTTATCAGCTCAAATACAGTGTTATATTCTACGATTCTGTGAATCTTGTATATTACTCTCTACCCTAAACACTTGACTGTGAATAAGGCAGAATCCTAATATTCCTATTCTGTTATTCCTCTTCTAGTGTATGTGGTTGATTACCATCTTCCCTCATGCTCCCAAGTTTTGTTAGAAATCTGTTTTACGTATTTTTACTTAGGGATTCATTACCTGAGCAGATTACTCCAAAAAATATCATAGCTAAGTGATTTTTTATCTCATTGAGGCAGGAAATTTCCATTCTTATCTAAATCACAGTTATTTACAAAAAAAGTTCACACACGTGCCAAGTACCCTTGGAAAGCTTTAGTACCTAAGTCAGTCAACCTAAATCAGCCAGTGCAACCAACTGCAAATAGTAAAGCTATCCCAGCTTTTGATGCTTTATGTGTGCAAACCAGACTTTTCAAATAATGTGATTTCAAAAGAAATTATTCCATGCTTTTTGTTAGGTCTGCAGCTGTCTTGTTTTCTCAGAACTGCAACATACCTTAAATGATCAAAATAAGTACTAGTATCGAATTCATCATATAAATTCATTTAAACATACCTATGAAAGTGGTACATTGGCCAAACTGTAGAAAAATTCATAAAATTACTTACGAGGGCAGAACGACACAGCAATACTGACTTTTCCACCTGGACAAAGAGATCCAGTCCGCAGGCTAAATTTGAAAATACCATCTTCTATATTTTTGTCTGCATCATCACAATTCAATTTCCATGTCAGTGCCTGCCTTGAGATATTCTTCAGGCTGAGGTCCTGTAAATATTTGCAGAAAAGGAGCACAAGTCGAAAGAGGGAAAACAGCAAACATCATGATAGTTTTCACATTCTATACTAAGCATTCTTTGTGCAAACACACCAAAAGGAAAGCAAGTGAGCACTAGAAGGCAATGAAGAGCCCAGTTTATTGCATCTGTAAGGTGCAAACATGAGTAAGCCTATCTGCACAGCCTGGGTGCTTTCCAGTCACCACATTCATAAAGAGCAATACTTTCCTTCCAGATTGAAAAAACGTAATTTATTGTGAGGTAAATAGATCAAAGCATCACAGTGGGAGTGCTTAGCCAAACAGAACTGAGGACTTTTTCCTGATACAAATGAAGCACAGCAAGCACCAAACTCCATGGCTCACATTTAGATTTACAGGTGGAGATGTTGAAAATGGAAGAAGTTCAGAATACTTTTTCAAACACCATTCTTTCAATTCAGCAAGAAAACAGTAGAAATAAATTTAAAAAACAAACAAACAAACAAACAAAAACACAAACCACACCTAAATTCCTTTATCTGAGTTATTTTTCAGCTCCCAAAACATCCCTAGCTAGGAAAATGCCTTGACTTTGTATTATCATTGTTTTCTGAAGGCACTTGGAAAAACACATTTCAAGTGTTTCCATCATTGCCAAAAATAACTTTTTTATGATTTCTAACCAAAGCCCTCAGGAAATAGAAACAATCAATTATGTTATGGTACGTTTTGCATTCATACAAATTCTCTGTGTTCCAAATATCCTATTTAGTGCTTTTCTTCCCCATTAAGCCCTAAATCATGACCAGGAGTTTTTTGGGGGAGTGCCAGTTTTCACAGATCAGCACCATACAACGTACTCGGACAGCAATTTCACTGTATGGACCATCATGGCACATCGATTACATTTTGGCACCATCACTGTCTAGTTTACCAGTATAAGTAGAAGCAGAGAATCTTCAGCTATTTCTTACACAATTAATGCTTAATTTCTCGTGGTGCCCACGTTTTCTCATATTATCAGAGTCAGAACAAGCCCAAGTTTGAGTTTGGGAAAAATTTATAGTGATTAAAAGACAAACACAAAAACTGAACAAAATGACAATGGGAACACTTTCAAATATTTAAACCATATATTTGGAATGCAAATGAATTTTGAGTTCCAACTCCGTATTCTTTTTCCAGTCATTTTTGGTTAATGAAAGCTATAGCCAAGAGTAACTACAATAATCTGTGATTACGTACCTGAGAAGTCTCTCTCTCATCAGCAATATTGAAATTCATGTCACTTGAATGTTGCTCAAATTTAAGTTCCATTGAGGAGAACTCCACTAGTGAATTAAGCGCTGTTGGAAAAAATAATTTAAGATGTTTATTCAGCATTATTTGGCAAATATTTCCCCAAAGTCCCTTCATAAAATCATTGTTTCTGCACATCTTTAGCACAAAACTTTCTCCCCTTGTTTTTCGTTTTGATGCTCCCATACTATAGAAATAATTACTGTAATTTAACTGTCTTATTATTATTATTTAGTCACATTAAAATTATTTACATTTTATATCTACCAGATTTATAGCATCTCTCCTTCATATAAAGAGAGCCACATGATCTTCCTACTGTAGATGAATGCATTTACATTTCTGACAGTAATCATCAGAAAAGACTTGAAAGCTTTCCTAAAAAACAGTATTTCTCTTAATTTCATATAGCTGCAACAAAGAAACTGTCACAAAGGATGGAGTTTAAAGAGAGGATTTAAAAAAAGCCCCAAAGATATATGTTCCCATAGCATCCTTTTGCTTCTTGGAAACAACACTGGAAGCACACAGTATCCTTTTATTAAAATCTGCAAGTTTGCTCTGCGCCCGCTGTCAATCAATTTTCTTCCCCCCCCTAAAAAACCCAAAGAATTTCCTAATCGCATATATCACATTATGTAAACAGCAATACAACCTGTATTTCTCTAGAGCACCGGCATATAAACTACATAAAGTAATATTGTTTCAAAGTAGGAATGTAATCTGCTGGAATGCTTCCACCGATATGCAACTGTGCCACTCACAAAGCCCTCAACTCTCACCGAAACTCCTGTACAAGGAGAACGCAGAAAGACAAACACAACGAGGGAGATCATCTACCCAACCAAAACAAAATTTTGACACGGATTATTAAAACAAATTTCAGCTCACATGAGGCCATTACACTGACACTACATCCTTTTCCTTTGTATCAGATAGGGGTTAGACTTGAGTCTTTTCCAGTCAAGTTTTCTGTCCTGGTTTGTTTTTTTCTCTTTCAGTGCTTTCTTACATAGCTATAAGCAGTCTCCAAGGGAAAAGTCTTACAAGTATTTAAGTAAGAGACCTGCTCTCCTTTCCAGGTGCTGAAACAGTCTACAAACTTTGCTTTAAAAAAAAAAAAAAATTAAAAAAATATTCATGATGGATTGAAAACATATTGACTACATTGAAGTTAAAAGACTGGGTTGAATAATCTTGAGTACAAACATCAGATATAAGCTATTGATTTAAGTGTCAACCACACTGTCCTGTGCAGTCTGAATTCTGGTCAACCACAAAAACTGTCACAGGGAAAAAAAATTGTTAGAGTAGAAAACAAATGTGCCATAAAGCATCCAGCAGTAAGAATTAGGCCTATTTGTCAAATCAAAACTTAGAGTAAGCGAGATGCATCTTACCCACTTTTAGCTCTTAAAGTGGTAATCTGAAATGAATCAATAACAGATGTAATTTTTAGGTTGTCAGAATGTAATCAAATTATCAAGTTCTTTTTTAACACTAAAATAATTCAGCTAGTTGCCTGCATCCGAATGATTATCTGAAACACTGAGTGATCAAGACATTTATTTAGACTTCTCTCCCTTCTCCCAGACCATGGAAATTCCCAGTAAGAATGTAATTCCAATACTCAAATTTAAACAGAAGTCACACTCCATTTCTTCAGCTATTTCTTAGAATTGAAAGTATTACATATTCTCTTTTATACTATTACTTGTTCCTGGCCTATATTGGTATGTTGAAAAAATTCTACATCACAGAAGCACATTCTGTGATAAAATTTAGATAAGATTTTCAGTTATTCATGAGACTTAGTGATTGTATCTATTCATTATTCCACAAAGGAAAATTAAAAAGAAATATTCTTTTTTCTTCTCGTTACATAAATCACTTTTGCACTAGAAATTTGTTGCTTTAATTCATATTTTTACTTAGAGAAGTGCCTCCTAGTAATCTCATATACATGTGTACCTTCACCTTTACTCTACATATTCTTAAACTAAATATATTTAGATGTATTTAATATGAATTTACTTCTATGACAGAATCTAAAGCAGGTCTCCTATATTTCTTTGATTCTTTAAAAGGTCTCAAAAGTAAGACTTAGGTTTAAGCCCTACAGAGAAAAACAAACAAAAAAAACCCCTAAATATAGATAAAACCTAATAAAATTGGTGTTGCTTTTACCCCACATTATGCATTTAATTGGCCAAGCCTTCTTCAGTGCTCCCAAAACATTTGAACGTTACACAAACATCATTCCTGGAAGATACTTGGTATCATTTCAAATTTAAAAGCTAAGATGAGGAAAGCCAGCATATTCAAATAGTCACAATTTATAGGTCTATATGACTGTAAGAATCAGACAGGAGAATAAAGGGAACCACAAATTATTTCTAAGAAAAGCACAGAAGAATCATTTGAGATATCAATCTCTTGTTGCAGGCAAATGGCCCATAACTTTGGCCATTAACAACCTCTGACAGGACAGATGGGATCAGGGCTGTTCAGAGGCATTTTAAAGGAGTTTCAAATACAGTTAGAGATCCTAGTTTTGACAGGATAAAACAGAAAAATAGTATGACTGACACACTACTTTCCTACACTTTTCAGATGAACTGCTGTAAATATTGGGATTTGCACGATGAGGTCTAGAAATATTAATGCATGAGTAGACATAGAAAAGAGCTTTGGTAAACTAATTTTTACATAAGGCAAATGGCTGTGCAAAAATATTTTCTGAGCGTGTCATAATCATGCATAGAAAGTTCAGCTTTACACATATGCAAAAATACAAGTCAAAATTTGAAAATTTTGCAAGTTTCCAAGAAACATACAAATTATACAATTATCCACCAAATTCCAATTGAGTACCAATTCTCTGCAATTAGAACAGGAGCAAAGATATCTCTACAAATACATGTATCCACCAGCTCTTTAAGCCCCTATTTTACCTACCTATTGCCTTAATTCTACAGCCTGGAGGAGCCACAGGGAGCCTCATCGCAGGGGGCTGAGGAGGAAGGATGTTACTCACAGATACAACCAAAGTTGTAAGTGAGGAGTCGGCCTGAGGAGTAGTAACTGGAAGAGTGAAGTGATATGCTGCCACCTAAAGGAAAAAAAAATATCATTGTTGTCACTTTCCCAAAGAAAATATAGGTACTTCTTGAACCAGGAATGGTTTTACTCTTTCAGCAGAATTATCAAAATTAATTTAGGACCTGCTCGTGATGTTAATAGGATGGAAATTTATTAGCACTGAGAAGCAGCCCTCTAAGCAACCAGGACCCAGGCTGTTTTTTCCCCCATCCTGAGATAAAAACTGTACGACCAAAAGTATCAGGGTTATCAGCAGAGGTACAGACAAGGCTTCTGCTAAATCAGTGTTGTGTTCCACTCCAGCCACTCACCTGAGTGAAAAAAGATTGGAGCAGTGGCCCCAGTGCAGAAGCTTGAGCAAAGAGGAGGGAAAACAAAGCTACATAAGCTATGGAAGCCTTTCTCAAAGAAGGAAGATAAAAGGTCAACCATTATTGTATACCCAGCACAAACAAAATGGGCTCTGAGATCAAGGTGGAGCATGAGTTAAAACTAAGAAACTGGGGTAAAAAAAGTAGTCTTAAAACCTTTGTCATTAAATGCCACTGAATTCTAGGAGTGTAAATTCCAGAGATTTTGATCCTCATTTTATCTGTGCAATCACATCCCCAAGTAAGCGGGGTTTAGAACTGAAAAGATGGCCTGTTTTGTACAGAATCCTCTGTTTTGACAGACAATGTATCAAAGAGGTCAAATTTATTTCACAATGCCCTTTCAAAGAGGCATTTCTTGCCTGTTGCTCTGTCTTTCCCAGGATCAATGCACTAAAGTAATACGTGCTCCATACAAAAGATACAGATAACCATAATAAAGGTAACAGAAGTAAAAAATAAAACTTCTGCACTGAAACTACTGTTAAGAGTCCTTCAAATTCTTTTTTCACCTTGAAGGTCACTGAAACCTCCAAAAGGGACTCAGGCCTATAAAATCTTCATGTTACTTAAAAAGATGCAGTAAAACCAGCTGTATAAAGAATTAGTGAATCGTTTAAAAGCTTTCAAAAACTGCAGAAAACAGTGCATTACCCTTCACTTTCACATCTGTGGTAGCAAGTAGAATACACAAATGATAGGAAAGAAAAACAAAACCGTCCTAAGCCAGGACATGAGGCACATATCCATCTGTAACAGAATCAACACAGAGCTTAGATAGTGAGAAGCAAGCACAAAGCACTTAGAGCGCGTGGAGTTCCAGCAGGGTTTGTAACACACAATTACTCGCTCCTGGTGAGTGAGGTGCGTGCTGAGCCTTGTGGAACATTTTGTCTATTTGTGCTTAGCTAGAGGAAGGCATGGGATGAGGGCAAGTTTTTGTAGCCACAGTCTCTTGTTTTACACTGATTCTTCAAATCTGATAATGATTAGATTTTATAACATAGAATTGGCTTTTCAAAGTTAACACGGGTAATGGCATTTAAGATTTTTTTATTAACTAATGCTTGAGACATGTCATAAAACAAGATTGATTAAAAATCTCCTGATTTGATTTACTCTTCCATTTTTAGTATCTCTAGTCAGCCTCATAAAATACCTCATCAACTTACATTTTCAAACTGTGTTCTTGTAATTACACTGAATTTTTAAAGTTTGGTGAGATTAAGATGTTTAGTCTGCAACAGATATCATGGCAGCATTGGCTATGCAAGAGAGTGCAGTCTAGAACTGCAGTTGCTCTTCATCACTGCTGGTATGGTTAAGTCAGGCAACAGAAGGTGGAATCCTTTTATCCCTCTCCCAAAGCAGCTATTCAAAACCTGCTTTTCAACTCAATTATGAGGAAAATTTGGTTTAGTCTTACTATGCAATAAGGTTTTTATTTGGTAGGAACTGGCAAACAAAGAAAACCTGCGCACGAGACTCAATTCACTACATGCAGAGCCTGATGATTACTGAAAATCTGCACTGGCTATGAAGTACAATGGTGCAAGTTCAGAGCCAATACACCTCATAGAAATGTATTTACATAATTTAGAACAAATCATAGCTTTTATTTTATTCACACATATCTTTGCCTAATTAACTAAACATTAGCTAACCTATATTACAAATGAAAAATCTTTTAAAAACTATATAACCAGAAATAATATTGTAATTCATACACATACACACAGTGCTGTAACAGAATTAAAAATTAATTTCAATTATTAGGACTTTACAAGTAGAATCATTATGTTTCTTTTTATTAAAAAAAAAAACCACTTTATGATTCATTTTTCATTTCTCCAGCATCATAATAGAAAATTCTTTTGTAAGATTATATAATTAAAAAACCAATTACAATATTTAAAATAATAAATCCTTAGACTATTACTGGATTTACACTCGCTTTTTAGATAATCTATGAATACTTTATAGTTACTTATCTATTGAGATATTTTTCTGAAGCTGCATTAAACTTCATACACCAGAGAATACAGGAGGGGCAGGAAGCAAGCAGCCTAGGGAGAGTTCTTTCACAAACACTAGTATTTGTTTGTCATTACAAGAAACATTTTTCCTGTCCTGATGTACACTAATGATGCACGTTGATTGGAAAGCAGGCACCATCTACGAAGTGGTAGTCTTAGCAATCAAAACACTTCAAAAGAAACTTTAGAAAGACCAGTCACACGAGACAAAGGAGCTGTTTGTTACGTGTTCACATAGAACATCCAAAGGATGCCGGAAAAAGGATGTTTGATTAGGCTGCCACCAGAAGTTAACAATTCTTTAAATAAAATCACGTTCCTGTAAAAGCTTTATTTAGATGGTAATTTAAAATACCTTCAAATTTTTTTTGCTAGAATTACTAACCAAATAAAACTTCTTGATTTCAAGGAATCTACCTGATCAGCAAAGTTCTGCTGCCAAAACACATTTGAATTTATGAAATAGGTTTGATACCAAGAGTGTGGTAGCTCCAGGCCCAACTCTGGAGAGTAAACACGGCTGAATGGCTTCCTGCCTCAACCCTAAATAATTGGTACAAGGAAAGAAACAAAAGGAGGGAAAACAACTCCAGCAAACATGACAAGTAAAACAGTATTTTATATAAAATTCACGGATAAAAAATAAATAAACTCAAGCACAGTTGTCAAGTTGAGGGTAGGAAAAACAATGAGGTTATTTTCAGAAAGCACGTTTAAAGTGGTTACCTAATTTCCATCTTTAAGTATTCCAGTGCAATAATGTACGCATAAGGCACAAAATACAATTTTCTAACAATTATTCCAATAGAGCATATGTTCTCAAGGTTGAAAAAAAATTTGCTGTCAAATCCAGGACTTATATACTTTATTTAGCACAAAGAATACATGACATCCCCTTAAAATTGCAGTACTTTCTTTCACAGTACAACTTCACAGGGAATTGCAAGTAAATCAGTAAGCTAATTTATTACTTAGAATGAAATTAAAACATCTATAAAAGATAATACTCTTGTGTTTATCATATAATAACATTCAGATTGTTCAAAGATCTTGAAGCCTTTGTGTAAAGGCTGACCCCAAAGTTTCTTTATTTATATCACTAACAACACATGAATTCAGCAGTGATACAAAGAGAGAAAATGTAATGTACATTAGAAAATATAAGTTTGATTCAAATTTAAACCTAATTGCAAAACCAAAGGTTTACGTCTTGCAGCTGAATCCAATATACACTCCCAGCCTTCCCTCAGATTTAACATCAGCTTTTCCTTAAACCATACTGAAATCCTTCATGCAGCCTAAGTTCCCCAGGTTTATATCACAGATAAGCAGCTTCCACAATGAATAATATAACTGGTATTCCAAGTTATCATTCAAAACCCTGAAATAAAACTAAATCTTTCCCCTTGTATATGGTCGAGGACGACGCACCGGCAATACCCTGTAATTCCACAGCTGCAGATTTTCCATAGAATTAATTTCTTATACCACAAATCTGTTTTTTCATTAAGAAAAAAAACCCAAGTCATTTATAAGGACCAAAACACCCCACCAAAACACCTGTCCCTTCTCTAGCACAAGCTTAGGCAATAGGCTCTGACAGGTGTGACTTGCTCTATTTATCTCAATCAAAGGCCCTCATAGGCTTCATTACTACACAGCTGTGTATTTTGTCTTTTTTCCAAGATGTAGGAATTTGTTATTTTCCAGCAGAGTTAAAAAAAATAAATAAATAAAAATAAAAGAGTCATTTTGAAGCAGTACACTCCTGCTCTTTGCTTTCCACAGCAGACCACGCAGGACGCTGCTGCAGGGGGATCATCCTGCCTGGAGGAGCACAGCAGCACTTGAGGAACAAAGACAAGCAAATCTTTAAAGTGACCACATGCTGTATGCTTCCCTCACACAAAACTAAAGGAATGAGGTGCTCCCCACTGTTACCTGGGCAGGTAACTTGCAGGAGAGCCGCGGTCAGAAAAGCCATATTTCTATGCTTTGTGGACAGCATGATTCAAAACTCAGTTCCAAAGTAGTCACTGCCAGCAATCTGTCAGTAAATAATATGATTAGTCATGATGCTTAGCTCTGGATCTGGATAGGGAGGAGGAAGCTACAACAGATCTTTGGCCAGATAGTCATGGGTTGTGGGTATTTTTTTTGTTTGGTTTGGTTGGGGGTTTTTGTACTCTGAAATGAGAACCCAGAGTAGCCAATCATACGTTGAGGTGGCTGAACCTCCTTATACTTCAGTGAAAGAAAACCTAAAACATATCTGAAGTATTTCTCAAATAAAGAAAGAAGCACACAACCTGTATATAAATAGGATATTCAGAAGTATTGGCTAGCTTACCTATTGATGTATTTATTTTGTATTCTGCTTTCACTGACAGCTCTGACTTTCACAGACAACAAGCACCAAGGTTAAACTCCCTCCACTGAGGCAGAGAGCCCTGTCACCTCCGACACCTTCTGAGACACTGGAATAACAGGGAGGCACAGCCACACCATGTCTGAGCAGCATCCCAGCCTCATCTATAATGCATTGACTCCATTTAACACTTAGAATAATGAAAAAAATGTCTCAGATTTTTTTAAGATCTATTTTTTAAGCATGCCAAGACACTTCATCTCTAAGAGCATCTTTTGATTTCACATGTATTTGTTCATTCTACATTTTAGTGAGAACTCTAGGAGCTATTCAGAGTTCCCACATATTCACTTTATTTGTTGATCTGAAGGTTTTTGAGGCTGAACAAAAGCTACTGCCTAGTTGATTTTTAGCAGGAGAATTCAAGATTGCATTCAAGACTAAATTACTTAAAACCTTACATCAATAATTCAAGTCATTTTAATAAATTTTTAAACTACATTAAAATAATTCCATGGGTTTTTGATTTTTTTTTAGCAAAGCTTCTGAATTATTCTTTTCTAACTTTTCATTAGTTCATATCTCTACTTTTTTATCAATAACATCAGTATAGTGGGGTTTTTTTGGTTTATAGGGTATGGTTGTCAGTAATGACTACAACAGCGGGAAGTTTTAGTAAAACCAGAAGGCAGACAGACAAGAATGCGACCCAATGGGATACAGAAGGTTTGTAGCAGCTGGGAGGTAAGCTGGGTAAGAGTAGTTGTTAAAAAAAACAGTGATGAGATCAGAGAAACAGCTGTTCAAGTGGAGAGGCAGAAAATAGCACTTGGAACCGTGAAACCTGAATAGGGGAAGCTCAAAATAGAGAGATTAGAGGTGTTTTTCAAGACTTGGAAAGTCAGGAAACAGAAGGAAGAAATCTGGTGAGAAAAGGAGGGAAAGTAGAAGAGGTAGAATGGTAAAGAACTGAGATCCAAAGGGGAATATTTTAAGAATCAATAACTACTGAGAGTTTCTGATCACAATAAGAGATGCTGGTACCTGGACCACTTTCTTAACACAACTATGCTTTTCATTACTATTCTGCTTTGCAGGAGTTAAATGAAAGAAAAGCTACAGCATCCTGGGGGGCACACACACTTCCAGATGCTTCCTATAGTCACGACATACTGGGCAACTTCATTTAACATTACTCAGTGCTCTTGCTGCCAGCTACCACAGTGCTGCACTAACTCGGCGATGCTCATTTGTGAGTACCAGTGGGCTGTGAGCTCTAAGTGTCCTTGGGCATGTCTTGCCTTGCAAGAAGCTGTCCCCTGACAGGCAGGCAGGGTGGGAAGGACAAGGGAAGTCCTAGTGGCACCCAGCTTACCCAGCCCCAAGGGCAAAGGGAGACAGAAAGACTGTGAGCAAGTGGAGAGAAGGGAAAACTGAAATAAAGACATTTACCTAAAGTGACACTTACTAGTTGGCTATGAAGTACAAGGTGCCCCAGGAAAATTACTCCAAAAGCATTATCTACTCTTGCATTTCTATTATTGACCCTTCCTACATAAATGAAAATGTCAGCATTTTCCCTTGCTGAGTTTCTTTCCGGTTTGACTACAGGTCACTGATGATATTCTGCATGCATCATTTTGCAAACAATTACATACTTTCCTGACACTGTATCTAGTTTAATTCTGACTGCTTATGAGTTTTGCATCAGAAGTGTCAAGATACTTAAAGATATGACAACCGCTGCTTCTCCCTTAACCTCAAGGCCTGCTATACAACAGAAGGAATTTTTTATGAATCTATTGACTCATGTTCTGTCAGGAAAGATCATTTCAGAGTAGTGCATGTGCTGTAAACTCACCCCATATTATTCACAATGGCTTCCATGTGTATACAGAAGAAAATCACAGTGTTACCAGACACAGTTTATAATACACAAATATTATTTGAATGATGCTTTGAACAAAGGAATTCCCTCCATAACGAACTGCTGGGAAGAAGGGGAGCATGATGGGAGCTGAGGGGGGGTTAAAACAGAATACTGTTGACTCTTCCAAGATGCGTTGTCTCTGATAGTCATTTCTTTTTCTAAGGTAAAAATGCAGATCATGCAACAGGTTCATATGCTATAGAAGTGATCCTCAGGTGCTTGTTCTCATTCATGATATCAAAGATTAAGTTTTCTTTCAAGTTTATTGTTCTCCAAATATGTGGAAACCCAAAACTCTCCATTTCCAAAGCATTTGTCAATACATTTAGATTTAAAATTTGCTACAGCACTCTCTATTGACAGTTACTGCCAATAAAATGCTGATTTCTTAATGTAAAACTAACTCAAAGTCTCATGGGTTTCCCTTAAATACCTCGATCAGAAAGCAACTTTGTCAATCTTTATGACACATAAAACTCCTCTACTTTTGCAGTCCCTTGGTCATCTGAGAGTTAAAGCATGAACAGCTGCAAAAAATAAAATGGCTGCAGGTCTGTGGAATGATTTAATGAATGTGTGGTAAGACATTTCAGTACAAAATTACACCATTTTTAAGTCACTGAGAAAGTGTATGTTCTTTGTGTATGCAAACATTTAAGTTATACAGAGGCTGTTTATCTTAAGAATTGCGTTACTAATTATAAAACTATCACTCACACTAAAATGGGCATCTAAAGTCTCTATTCTCCCACCACAGAAATATCACAGAGCATGATTTTAATTAACATGATCTCCACTGTCCCATAAACCTACCTCTTTGGGCACAAAGGTCAAGAAGCACTGCAAAGAAGACTCCTCCCTTATGTTAACTGCATACAAATAAGGCTTTGAAGAACAGCACTCAATCACTGCCAAACAAAATTCAGAATCAAATTACAGATGTTATTGCATGAAATATCAACTTTGTAATAGTTGCAGTACTTCAGAGTGATTTGCAACATAAAGTATCTAAATATTGTATGGTAACCGTTTCTTACAAAGTTACAGAGCAATATCGTATCTCTGATAAGGATTCTGGAGGTAATTTTGAGAAGTATCAATCACCAGCAACTTTGACTGAAGTTATTAATTTGGGAGAACACAAAACTTCAGAGGAAAAAAAAAACCACGAAAGTAAAACAGTATCATTTACCTTTGAATAAAAGTTTAAGGCAAAAATAGTTAATTTTATAATGAAAACTAATACTACAGGGAGAAAAATAGTTGGCTGACACTGGTTCCTTTAGATGACTTTTAGGCATAATCTACAATACAGAGGTTTACCAAAAAGGCTTGTTTCATTTTTCAGATTTTCATGTCCACTTTGAACACACTGGCAGCAGCATGGGTTTCTAACAAAGAATATAACATTCCTCCCAGATCAGTATTCATCCAGGAACACCAGGATCAGTATTCACCGTTTGATTTCGAGCACAAACTCTGATTCAGAAATCATGTGCAACGAGTCTATTCCCATGCTGGTTACTTGCCTGTTGTAAAAATTCCTACAGTTCTTTTCCAAATTAAGGTGACTGACAAAGAGCTCTCACCTTCCCTTCCCTTTTAAATGCACCACATGATAAGAAAATCTCTCCCTCCTTGTCAGATCACTTTTTGTCATCATCCACATACAGTTCAACATAAAGATACAACTATATTTTATAATACTGTGTTGCAGAGCCCTTATTTCCTGAGTTTGTAGGGACAAGAGGCCATATAAGCACAGCTGCAAAAATTCTCCTGTGAATAATGATGTTGGCACAGCAAAGGAGATGCCACGCCTGAAGTAGGAAAGGGTTCCGGAACAACAAGTAAAGGATAAGAGTCTGCTCTAGTTCTATCAAGAAAAAAATGAATAGTAATAAAATTCCACATATTGGCTCAATGTCATTCTGAGTTGGGCATCCTGTAGAACAAAGGTCCTGTGATTAACCTGCAGACACCCTGTGCCTTTGGGAAGAAAAGTCTGGACTCTTATACTGATAGTGAATTAATCAAAGGGTAAACATTGTCAAAACAGTGGGTATGAATAGTCCATGAGTCACAAATAGGAAATGAATACAGTTGTTTGGCTTTGTTTGTTTGTATTTTCTTTTTTTTTTTTTTTAACTGGTGAGAGAGGGTACTCAAACTTTTTTATTTATTATACCTTAGCAACTACAGCAGAAGAAAATGGGGAAAAAAAAAAATCTACGGGCAACCTGACATTTTGCATCTATTTATTTTTGGCAAATGTCATTTTGCAGGCAAACCAAAATGTCTCCTCTTAATTTATATTAGGCAATACCTTCAAAATAATTGCTTTAGGTTCTCTTATCTCAGAAAATTTGTCTACCAGAAATAGTCTGACAGATTTTCCCTTAGCTTTATCCATTCTTTATTTAACAACAATTCTGATACAGCAAAAGCAAATACCTGAATGGTCATCAGTATCCAGTTTAAAATCCTTATTCTTAGAAAAATCAAACTCCACTCTGGTACGTGACTGTCCTTTGTTCTGCAGCAAAAATGGAATTGATCTTGTAGCGCCAACATAAACTCCACCAAAGTCCAGTCGCTCCTGTAAGTTTAAAGAAAAAAAAAATGGGTCAAAGCACTGTAAAGTCAAGTTTATAACTGAGCATAATGTGAGAAAATACAACTGTGCAAGATCCACAATTTATAACACAATAACAGTATTGGTTAGTCAATAGTCTTGCATAATCCTTAGCATTAAAATCTTTCCAGGACATTAAAACACAAGAGTTTAGAATTCAATATTAAGTCCAGTTACACCATCAGGAAAGTTTTCATCATTCAGTCAACAGATCAATGGATTACTTTTTCCTTTATTTCACTCTTTGCTATAACTAGCTTAAGAAAACTTCTCCCTTTTAACATTCTTATTCCAGATTGTCAAGTGCAAAAGCTAAAGCTGTCAGCTATCATTTAGTTCAACTGTTACATGTACATTTAGTTTTTAATATCTCTTCCTCAGTTCTCCTTGATGATTCTCTCGGGAAGTTAGTATAGGCAAAAATGAAAAATACAAAGTAGAGAGGAGCCACTTTGACATCTAGATAAAGCAAAACACTTAATCAATCTTCCCAATTGCTACAATTTCCTCATACTTACCACACTCATGGTTATTTCAGCGACCTCTGCAAATCCACCAACCCTAAGCACTTGTACTCCTGCATTTCGCACTTCTACCTGAGGGAATGGACAACAGTGGGATTGCTGACAAGGTCATTTTAGCAGAACCATCTCACCAAATCTGTGACAATTACATGAAAAATAGTTTAACAGAAAAACAAAGCAACCCTACCCACCTCCCCTAGATACAGAGTGGAGAGAGACGTTCATTATAAATTGTAATGAAAATATGAAAATAACTCTGCTTTTATAATATAATGCATTTTTGCTATGGAAATATGAGGAGGTAGAAAAGATGCCTTCATTTTCTAGAACATGTATATGCGGATTCCAGTATTATGTGGCTTCAAATCATGTCTTTGTGGTATTCCACATCCGGGATAGATTTGGCTGTCAATTAAAAACACAAAAACAGACAAACAAACTAAAAAAAAACCAAACAAAAGTTTTAAAAAAGATAAGTCCTCCCCACTTCTGCAGATAAAAATAATGTTTCAGGAGGCTGTATTACTAGAATGACCATGTTTTTCCCAACAAGAGAAAGCTGTATGCAGCAGCTGTGAGGATTGGAAAGTATACTGTGACACAATTGCTTGACAGAGGTGCTGGTAGCAAGTAGATACTACTGTTCTGAGGAATGCTAAATCTGTTGTAAAAATTGAAAAAATACACGGATACTAGGTTTAACAAGCATATTATATGCAGCCACAGAAGATGGTGAATCCAGGATCAGTGTAGAAAAAATAACAAAGTTCAGGCCCTTGATAGCATCCTTTTGCCCAATCTCACTTATCTGAACAAGGACAAACTCAGGAAGCTGGCACATAGAAAACAAAATATGATTAAATGCTTATTCCATGCTTATTATCAAGTCAAATCTACTAGAAGATCCATCTCTGAAAAGACCACAAAAAGTAGTAAAGAAATGAAACACCTCAGAGTATTCCAGTTGTGCCCATCTATGAATTACAAAAAACTGTAGATGTGTCTACATTATCTCCTAAGGACATTCACATGTTACTTCCAACAGCTTGTCAGTAGTTTAGTATGAATCAGCTCAAATTGCGAAGCTGTTTTGATACTTCTTAGCAGGACTGAGACAAAACAACAGAATAGGTTATAGCAGTTATCATCTTCTGCAAGAAAACCTTTACCTTGAAAAGCATTAGAACACCGGAGATAAAATCCACAAGACACGTAAAAATGTACAGACATGGACACACAGCTTAACACTCAAAAGACAAAGTTCTTCCAGTTTTGAGTACCTCCACATTCTTATCAAAAGTCATGTTTGCATTCGGAGTGAAGGAGATTTTGAGATCAGTGTTGCCTCCCACAGGTACCACTCCTTGAGAGGGGGTGATTGTCATTCCAGGCAGCGGGTTTGAATCACGAACCTTCACAAAAACAAACAAGAAACAGACTGAAAAAGCTGTTTTGGTTCATTTGTTTTAGTGGGTGTTGTTTTATTTATACCAATATATCTATCTTAAAGATTTTATATTCTTAAAAGGAGAACCTTCATAGCATATAATGTTAATTTGGACTTAGACGTTTGGGGAAAAATGCAGGTAAACAAAATAAAATAACAGATTTCTAAAGATGACTGTCAGTTTCTATTTCTATTATGAAATACTCTTTGCCCACCAACTGGAAACTTATCATTCTGGTTTTCAGGTTGTTTTCATTAAGTTATTAAAATTAACACTTGCTATCCAGCAAGTCTTTAAAGTATTCTACATAATTTTTTTTCAGTGATAAATAAATTCATCACTTCTTTTTTGACATTCAGAGTAAGAAGATAGGACACAGGAACCCAATACTCTACAGCTCAGTAATAATATGAGTAGTAGATATTTAGTTTACCCACAGTTAGAAAAGACAAAATAGAATTTATTTTCTTCTAAGGCACTCCAAACTGACAACTTTTTAAAATATAGCTTTAAAAAGTGATAATGACCAAGACCAACCAGCCATCTCTTGGCTTAGGAGTAATTGTGGAGGCTAACAACCCTGGGTATGTTTGTTTGCCTTACGGGCTATGCTGATTTTATTCTTTCAGGCACATCCTCCAAGAATGTAGTAATAATACTTGTTATTCAATGCTCAGTTGATAAACAGAGAAATATGGTAGTAATCAAAATAAATTAATCATGTTTCTTAGTATCATTATAACGAAGGAACAAAAACTCTAAGGCTTTCAATGAAAATTATTTTGCTTCACTAAATAAATACAGCAATTATCCTGTGATCAGGAGAACTAATGAGTTATGTTTCCCATTAGTTTGTGTATCATGTCTTTATTCATTCTGGCATCCATCTCATCCCTTATCCAATTCATCACACAACCCATCTTCCTCTCAGATCTTAGCCTAGCAAAGTCCCCATGTGCTGTGACTGGTCTGGGCTGCACTGGCTGGGCAGGCAGCGTGGATAGGGTGACCAGCCAGTTTGCTCTGTGTCTCAGCATCTGAAAACATCCAAGATGTAACTGTTTTTCCACCAGTACATCAGTATGGGGGTTCCACCCTCACTATTGGTTCTCGTGAAGCTGCCAGAATCGTTCAGGCCATCCTCGCTTTGCTTGTCTGTTGGCCCATCAGATTTCACAGAGGCACAGAATTCCTGTTCACATAAGTCTTGTTTCTTCAGAAAATCAGACAAAAACTTAAGCAGGTGTGTATTTAATAACTGAGAACACAACACCATAACATGATCTGATAAAACTAACTCCCTTCTGCTCCCCGCCCCAAGGAATTAAATATGCTAGAAATAGCTTCAGCTTACTCGGAAGTACGCGTGGTTGCGTCCTGTGTTTTGAAGAATGGCTGTCTTACAAGTAGACAAACCCATTGGACTATGAATGAAGGATATACTTTGTGTCACAAACTGAACTTTAGTAGCACCAAGCTATTAAAAAAGAAAAAAAAAAGATAAAACAAGCAAACTCCGTAATATATTCCTAAGTACAAATAAATAACTCAGCCTATTTTTTATTACATCAAGAGCTACTTGTGAAAATGCATAAATTGGAAGCATTCAAATAGACAAACAAAGCTTAAATGTGAGACAAGATTTAGTCAATGTACTGAACATGTCTAGATTCAAATTAAACAGACACAACCTCACAAATATTTCTGGACTAATTCCAAGACAAATAAAAATCTTTTAATTAAACTTAACAGCACAAGCTCCATTAATTTCAAATGTGTGATCAGAACAAGATACTTCAGAGATATTAATAGCAATAGAAATGCCAATATTCTAATTTACACACATCCTGGTTTACATATGGCAGTTTCCAAGACTTCAAAACAAGAAAAAAAAAAACTACTGGGGAAAAAAAAAATAAAAAACAGGTTCATCAAAAAAGAAGGATAAAGTTTTCTTGGCTCCCAGTGGAAGCCCTAGAGCATGCAGCCAATAGAACACAGTGGAAAAAAAAAGAAGACTTTCTTCTTCTTACTCTCTGGCATGTAATGTAAGAAAACAAATGACTAATCTAAGCTGAATGTCACTGCTTAGAAGACTATCCAGAACACTGATTCTCAAATACCATGTTCAAATAACAATACAAAATTACATTAGAGCCTGTTGTTACCCTGAAACTCTGAAACATACCTTCCCACACACACCTTTTTTCCCTTTAATATATATCTAAAGAACTGTCATATCACCTCTCAACTTTTGTTTAGCTAAACTAAAAAAGCCAAAAACAATAATTGCCTCATAATATATAAGGATCACTAAGCTGTGATGCCAAAATAGGTATGTCATCAAAAGCAAGAAAAAGGCAAATTATCTTTGCCTTGCCTTCTCCATTGTGCCTTTGAAGCATTTTTTCTTTGTTAAACACGTCAAATAGAAGCCATATGAAAATAAAATATTTTTAATACATGATAATATATATTTGAGACATCACTTGCTTTAAAAAAAAACTGCATTTTTCTTCTCTAAAGCTGCTGTATGAATTGTTACCTTTGCAAAACATTTCAACTTAATTGCATTTCCTTTGTGCACACACAAGATGAATTCTCCTTCTTCTGGAGACTTGAACCCTGGACGCCAAACAACTTCACACTCCAGATCACTATAGGCCTCCACAATCCCTAAACACATGCACATAATTTACATATTATAGCATACACACGTGCAGTCATCAAATTATGTTGTATAATTAGAAATAACATAAGCACATTAAAGCGAAACGACCTCCTATTATTGAAGACTAAGGCTACATTTCTTAGGTGTTGAACAGTATGATAAGTAAAATTAGTTTCTGAATTCTCATGACAATTGCATAATCTGTTTATTAGTATCCCGCAGTAAAACACACTCAGAGTTCACTGGTGGTTTTTAGCCGTGAATTAATCTAATAGCCAACATTAAAAATGAAAATAGAAGAACAGACTGTCCTTCTTGCAGAATAACAACTTTGGGAAAGACCATATACATTTTCTTGCCTGGAGTCTGAACTTGCAATAGCAGAAATATCTTTTCTCAAGAATCAGAGCACAGCAAGCCCAATCTTGTCTGAACTGTGTAATGCCAATTCAGTCAGCAGTTACTTCTTTAATAAGAGAGCTCCAACACACTCCTGCAGAATACTGTTTTTCAAAGGAAAGAAGGTAAAACCTAATGTCTCATGGATGCATTCAGGGTGCGGCTTATACAGGGAGTGCTGCTGTCACAATAACACTATGATCTGATTCTACTTTTGGGATACACTGACATTGACCCGAGTCTAAAAATACAGTTTATAGCATCAGATGAATGTTTGTCTTATTTAACATGTCGATATTTAAGACACGTACACACACACACAGTATTTGCATTGTATACCTCTGGCAGGCTGTATAGAAAATGCAGGTTTTCTATCTGCAGTTACAGGTTTCCAAATAAATCCAGCTGGATGGTTTCTGGGATTGTAGACCCTGACGGTTGCTCTAAACTCTGTCCCTGCTAGGCAGCCAGGAATAGGATTTAAAATCAGTTCCCTTGAAGACAGCTGAAGTTCAATAGGCACTGCATTTGCAACTACCAGCACATACCCAAGGTGTTGGTTGTTTATCTTGTAAGAGAAAGATCTGCGACATAAAAATATATATTTCTCGATATTTTTATGCATTTATTATGTTGTAGTCAGAGTAAAATTTATGTGAAATAAAACCATTAGCAATAAAATATTTCACAAAACAATTGAGTGTGAACACACAATAAGGACTGACAAGTGAAGAAATTTTGTACTTGTTTTGCCCAAGCACAAAATTTACAGAAGTGGGGTACTTAAATCATGTCAGAAGCGATGATCATCCCAAGGATGATCAGCCTCATAGGGTCGTTTTAACAACATGAGTAAAGTGAGAGTTCATACCAGAAGGCTGGAAAACATATATAGTTTGCTGATACATTTTCCCATGAGCCGCATCAAAAGATCTGAGTACAGATGCAGTGATGCAACACTACGCTGGAAAGAGCACAGTATTTTCCATAAAAATTTCTCCCAGCAAATACACTGTAATAGCAAACTTTCTTCCCTGATATACCTGTAGCTATACGGGCTTTCCACAGGAGATGTTTTTGTTTGGAAAATTTTGCAACATTAAACCGGCATTAATTATTGCAATCGTGCAATTATTAATTAAAAATTAAGAATCATTATTTATTATTGCAAATAAATGAGTGCACACCATTAACAATTATCACGATTACACTTTGTTTAAACCAGACAGTGATTTGTTTTGTATTCTACTACTGCCAAGAAAATGTGTAAATCAAGACAAATAAAAAGGCTTACCTTTTAAAGTTTCCAGGAGTGATTGTCTCAAATACAATTGGAACGTGAGTCTTTGTAAGAGGAGGCACCACTTGAGACAATGGAGATGTCTCCTGCAGTTCCTCAATTTCAATCTCAATTTGTATCCATATATGAACTAACAAGTTATTGATGATGTGCAGTTCTTTGGTTGTTGTAGAAAACACGCAGACATCACCAAAATCTATAGTAGAAGGACCTGGAATATATAAAAAATAAGATCTTCAACTAAACAAGTTAATGTAAGTAAACTAACTAATAAAATATTATGATCAAAACATTTTAGTTCCTTAAATTAGAGAATTACTCAGCTACAAAAATCCTGTAGCAGAACAAATTCTCACTAAAATCTGGAAGTAAATATCATGCATGTTCTGTGAATGTTTTCAGTAGTACAGCTCAAAAGCCAGCAACATTTATTTCTTAATTGTGCTTGTTTCAGCTATCTATTAAAATAGGAAAAGAAATGTGCTCGTTACTCAAGGTACTACTAATAACCACAAACACTTCTTTTTGTTAAGCAGATATTTAAATGAACAGATAAGCAGCAATTCACTAAAAGTTTATGTACATAACCTATTAATTTGCTCCCTGATGTGTGACCATTTGCTTAAATAACTCCTGTCATTTGATGGTCACAGAATTATTTCACTACTTAATTTACTGCTATCACTAATTTTTATTCTGTAAACTCTGTAAATTAATGGCATTAACCAAACATCTTACAAAACCCTCAGCACTTTTTCTATTATGTTTCTCTTACTCTACCTTCCCCCAAGTATATCAGTATTTATTCAAGTTCTAGCTTGATTGAAAATAATAAATAAAAAGCCCAGAAATTACTGAAAAATTTCATTTTGCTGCTAAATAATTTTACTGAAGAAAAGCTGACCTTAAAATAGACCTGTAGTAGTAACAACATTGATAGATGAGTCCCTCACAGGCTTTACAAGGTGTTACTCCCCATCACAGAGCACTCTGCTGAAATTATTTTGAAGGAAGATCCTGAAGAAGTTTTACTTTTTGGGGGTATCAGTGTTCACTGTCAATTCCCAGAAATATTCTGAGCCCTGCCATGTTTCTTGCTGATATTAATGCTGGTCCAGATACTATCCAATTATGAGGCATAAGAGTGAGAACAACCCTCATACTATGCCATGATGATTTCTCTGTAATAGCTTGTGGTATGAGCAGTCTAAGAAAGCTCTTCTTCTACATGTTCATACCTCATCACATCTCAGTATTTTCTGAGAAGTACAAAGCTTTAGTTAAACAGTACTGTAGACATCAAGCTGGTCAGCAAATTAAACTATTTTCTACTTGGGGTGAACAAGTATAATCATAAATTGTGTTACTATAAATAAGTGCTTTTATAAGAACTAAATGCATTGAGCAACCAAATTAAAAATCTTACCAATGAATATTTGATGAAGCTGCTTGTGTGTCAAAGTTAGACTACAGTCTTCCTTCTCCTGGGTAGAAGATGGCACAGGACTAAGCCAGCTCCAAGTCTGTGATAAGTAAAAGATGCCTTCTCAGAGCAGGATCAAAATTCGTCAGCATTTTTAATATGGTAAACACATTATGCTCACATTGCTACTCAAGCATTTAACTTACTTCTTTATTTGTAGGTGTAGATGTAATTGTTGCCAATTTTCGACTGGTTAATAGGCAATCGTCATCTAAAGGAGGCAATTTCAGCTGTAGTTTCTCCTTGGGAAAATCTGTGATTGAAATGTTTGGTGACTTTAGCCCTTCACCTGGTTTGATTCCTATGCTCACAGGATCATTATACATATCAAACTGCCTACAGGGAAGGGAAAGAAAAAAAAGAATATAGAAATCTAAAAGTTTGAGCATTCCATGATCTACACATTAAATAATTTAATATTTTTAAACAAAACGAATAATACTTTAAGTAGGAATATTTCATTATTTAAAAAACTTTCAAGTACAGAGAATGCCTTGAAAATTCTTTTATTTTTTTTGTTTAGACAAGGACTAACGTCTGTTGCACATCTGTGGCAACTGCTTTGTTAAATAGGCTGAACATATTATGGCTACAAAAATATAAATATGATAATGCCTAAAATATCTCTTAAAGAGTAATTAAGGTGTAACATCAAGCACTTAAAAGTTAGCAACTACCAAGATTACAAAGCATCCTTTAACGGCATATCTCTGAACTGGACCAATTATAGTGTAATTTTCACAGCAATTAAACTTTTGGTCAAAGTCTAACTCCAAAAAATCAATTTCACCTGCAACTAAAAGATTTGAAACGTCCAGAGATCTTACACAGATGTTTTGTATCAAATATTCCTACTTTTGTATCAAGAAAATTACTACTATATTTAATAGCAGCATTACAATTCCTCGGATAACTCTGAAATTTTCCTTTCTGTTCTTGCTTCTCGTGCAGTATACCTGGAATATATATGTTAATGGTCATATAAACAACAGGTCACACCCTATACAACACTAGCTCTTTTCAAAAACGCCGTACATCACCTACACACAGAAAAATAAAATAAATCCAGCTCTGCAGGCCTTGTCTGAATCATGGATACACAGAGCAAGGTAAATTGACATCACAAGAATAATCCACTGGCACTACTTATTTTTAAATAATGGATCTTACCAACTTAACACTCCTAAGATATTATTTATTTTGCTTTAGAGGATTTAAGGTTTTTTCTTCCTTTAAATAAAACTTTGTAAAAGTAGCAGAGCTGTCAGTGCTGCTTTTCCATGATTTTGCTCCTCAGCACATCAATAAAATATATAAATTCATAAAGTGAGAATTTACTCTAAGGTAAGGCTAAATGACCAGTAAGATTAGAGGATTGTATCTGCTTCATTCCACAGAATATATAACAATTTACACACTAAATCCATCACTCAGGGTGAGCTAGACATCCTGGTTGGAAATACATATTTATTAGATAAAAAGAAGGAATCTAAAACAATCTATGTTATGATTTTTTTTCTATTAACCATAACCAACTCTTCTTAAAATTTGTCGTCTTAATTTATTTTAAGTTCAATTTCAAGTGCCAAGCCTCTCTCTATCCTTCCATTTTACTGAGGAAATGATCTCTATGTGTCTAAATGATCAAAACCAGGTTTTGAATGCAGTATAAATGAAGGTCCCAAGAACACAAGAATTTCAGCATGGGACAAATTTAGGGATATGATTGGTGCCACTAAGTTAATTCTGCACATATACACACATAATTTGCATATGAACCCAAAGTACTCATTTATCCTTTAAAAAAAGTCTTACCTGGCAGCATCTTTCTCTAAACGACGCTGTCTTAAACTGGCAATAAAGTCGTCGTAGTATTTCTTATGTGCTTCTATTGACAGTCGTTCACAGTCAGTATAAGCAAATTCTGGATCTATGAAATTATATCTCTCAGTCTTTGTGAAAATAGTCCTAAATATTTAAAGAGAATTGTAGTTTCACTACATGTGTAAAATGATTCTGGGTCTTGTTAGAAAGAAAACATACTGATCTTGATAGATATGCATTTCATTGCGAACATTCTTTTTATCACAGCTGATTATTAATATTTGACCTTGTATAGGCAACCATAAAAATGAAATATTGCAACTGTAATAGCTACATTTGTAGTTCCATGTAAGAAAAGCAACTCAAGAAATTTATGTGCAAGAGACGCATAAATGCAATGAATTTTAAAGAACTTTCAGTGGGAAAAAACCCCAGTGAGTAACAAATCTTGATCTACTACATGATATATATAAATGTCTGGCTTTAAATATTAGATTCACAGAATTTTTACCTGTACTTTTTATCCCATTCACCAGGCCTAACGCTGGTTGCACGATCATTAGGGAAAGCTATAAGTGCATCATCCTGACAATTCCTGTTTATCCGGTGCGTATGAATTCGTGTTTGGGTTGATTTAAGTATTGCCACAGGTGCTGCATCAGTGCACTGTATTGCCCCACGTGCTGCCTCAGGGCACTCTTCTGTGCCATCAACTACAAACTGTCCAGTTGCATTAGAAACCACTGGCGTTAAACCTTAAAATTCAAAAAAAAAAAAAAATATGAACTTAAACGGATATTTTCTAAACAAAAATTCAAAGTATTCGAAAACATTTCTAACTTGCACTGGTCCACCCAGCGGTGCAACAATCGGTCACCCATCCCGTTGTGTTTTCCTCAGATAAGAGGGAGGACGGCTTTCACATCATACCAAGGGCCCACTGCCTCCCTTGGCCTTGATCACCCAAACAAATACCAGAGCTCAAGCCACTGCCCCGTCCAGCCCGTGACACTTTGCCTTGCACATTCACATGATCAATGCTCAGAGCCACCTCCGTCACAGTCCTGTCCGTGGTGTCCCTAAAGCTTTTCTTAAGGGCTGCAAACACAGGCATGATTTTTGACAAAGAACTCCCAAGCTATCACAACTAAAAAGGCAGCTCAGATACTTTTCACTCTAATTTTATAAAAGCACATTTACATTAATGTTAAAGCGGAAAAATCACAGCAGAAACTAGGCCGTGTGTTTGCTCACCTTTCCTTAAATAAAGACATACATTTAAAATAGTACTATAAATAAATAAATCCATATTTCAACTGCTCTTTCCTCCCTCACTTGCAAAAAAAATTGATCATTAAATTTATTTGTTTTACCCACTTCAGCCTTACTTTACTTCAAAATGGCTATCAAAAAAACTCTAAAAAATCAAAAGTTACTTTCCATCCTCTAAACAATAGGAGTGATTACAACTTTCACTGCCCAGGGAGGCACAGTTTGCAAGAACCTTCATTCCAGTCTCTCCCCTGTCTTCAACTGAATAGAGACATAAGTACACACACTCATCCACAGAGACAGGGAGAAGACAATAGGGAGATACAGAACCATCTGTATAAGGATCTGGAAAAAAAAAAACAAACAACACTTTTCCTCCACACTTCAATGAGGCTTAAAAGCAAAATAGAGATATCAGTAGCCTAAAGAGTAAATATCCCTCATAAGATCTTTATGAACCTGCAGACAGGAGCAGAATGGGGACATTTATAGAGCAAATGGTAGATAAGAGCATACAGAAAACCTGAAAGACTTGAATGCTACGTTAAATCTTTGATTAAAAAAACCAAAACACTTCTTTTAATTGTGTTTCCAAACTTGGAAAACTGAAGGAGTTCTGCATTTCAACAATAAAACCTAGAAACTGCCAAACTACAGTTTCTTCTCAATTCCTGATAGCCATAGACTTGAAATACATTCCTGAAAGTAGCAGGAATGTCCGCAGGCTTATCAACCATTCTGCTACTTGTACAAAGAATCATGGAATCACAGAAATATGAGTCTGAGCGGAAGGGACCCAGAAGGATCATCAAGTCCTACTCCTGGCTGTGCACAGGACCCCCAAGAATCCCACCAGATTCTCAGATGCCTGAGAGTATTGTCCAAACACTTCTTGAACTCCGTCAGGCTCGGTGCTGTGACCACTTCCCTGGGGAGCCTGTTCCAGTGCCCAACCACCTTCTGGATGAAGAACCTTTTCCTTATATCCAACCTAAACCTCCCTTGGCTCAGCTTCATGCCATTTCCATGAGCCCTGTCACTGGTCACAAGAATGAAGAGATGGGTACCTGCCCCTCTGCTTCCCCTCATTTTATCCTGACTTCCCGGTAACTTCCTATTTTTACTTCCCCACAATGGAAAAAAAAAATGGGCACTGCCTTCCTGGTTCTCACTAGCAAGTACATCTCCAAGCTGGCAACAGTCAGGTAAAGGGTATTTAAGTTCCCCTCCTTATCTACACGCACACCCCCCATGCACCAGTTCACTGGTACTACCTGCAGGTGCCACCATACAAGTGATGCTACAAAAAGCTACATTTCCCATCCCTGGTTTTAAAATCCAGCGACAGGCTTAGTCAAATCTGCCGTAATTTCTTCCTGGGACATGTTAGAAACATGAGGAACAATTTAGAGTTTAATTATTGCATATCCTGAGAGATTCTTTATGCTGACACAGGCTTCACAGGATGGGAAGAGTCAAAGGACATGGGACAGGCGGCAGGCTGGGAAATTAATCTGGAAGTAGTAACTTTCAACCGATAAATATCCTGTTATCTTTCCTACCATCTTCCTGTGCTTGACAGATCTCTCAATTTACTACTGAAACGCATTAGCACTGTTTAATGGCATCACTTCCAAAAACTGGAGCTTTATACTTTTACAGGTATCCGTCATACAACTGAGCATCCCTGAAGTCCCAAAGAGATACTACTTTTTTATAAATAAACTAAAAATAGTAAAAAATCCCTCTTTGAAAATGCTAAAAATGTACTTCTAAAATATTTTATCACTTTTCACTAATGTTTTTAGCATCTTACCGGGATTAATTGTGAATAGAATTTTTTTTCGTTTAGCTTTGCACACACCAATCAAGCTCAAATATAATTGGTGAAAGGATATTGTCTTCAGATCATGCAAATTATTTTTATTTACTCCTGTACCAATGATATCGATAATTTGCTTCATCTTAAATGTTCCTATTTGACGCGGAGAAAATGAAATCATCACATCCTGGAAAAGAAAACTCATTCTGAGATATATTAGGCAGAAAAGCAAAGAGTCAAATTTTTTTATAATTTCTGTAAATTGAGTCATTGAGTCACTTCTCTCCCCACTTACCTCTAAGACAGGTGTTCAAAACTAGACTTTTATAATATGTCAACAGACACATAAAAATTAGCAATATAAGGTAATATAAAAATGCTACACATTAGAACACAACAAAGTCTCACTTGCTCCTTTTTGAGATAAACTGTTACAACTTGTGCCCTGAGTTACTGGTTTGGAAAATTATAATTATTTAACATATGTTTGGCAAAGCTTCTTACATTAAAAGAAATGTTATCTTACTCAAATATTTGTGATTTACTGAAAGAAATTAGAAGTATCCTGCAAAGATATTTGAGTATGAAGCAATCTGCTCAAATCAGTAAAATACAAAAAAAATAATAATTACAGATAGCAAAAACATTTGTAAAGTTGCTTGAGTGCTACAATTATTTTTTCTGAATTTAAACTAACATTTGTTGCTTCCTGGAGTACTGGACAGAACATTAACAGACCCAACAAAATGAGAAAAAAATTTATTTGGCTGGTATTAAAAGTCATTGCTACTGAAATTGTTCTGGTTTACAAGAAATTCCACTGCTAACCACTGTAAAATAATCTGCGCAGCTACATAACCTAAGAGGTAGTTACCTTTGCAGAATTTTTTTTGATTTTTCCTTTTTCAGGAGAAACATTAAAGTGCGCGGCCTTGCGGAAGCTGAATGTCACTGGAAGGGAGTCGGATTCATTTTTCAGTGTGCACAGAACTTCTGTTTGCTCACCCAAATAACAGTCCCTGAAATTAATTTCTGGTCCTGGATTAAAAGTTACCATCACAGGAAGCCCAGAACCCGTCAAAGCTAAATCCACGTGATGAGGATGATTCCCTGCATTAGACAAACACAAAAACAAACAAAACCTCTCACACACCTATTAGCTTACAAACAGAGAAGTCACACTGTAACTGTATGGTCACAAAAACAAAATAATACTGCAAACCAACAAGATTTACAATGCAATTTTCTATACATATAACACAGCAATGTTTACTTATAAAGGCTGTTAGACAAATGTATTCCCTCATTAAGGAAGTTGAGGATGATCAAATATGCACTTGAAAATGCAGAAAACTGGCATTGCTAAAGTGCCAGTGACTTGCAAATGGCTGGATGGGAGTTTAATGTCCTCCCAATATTTGCATTTATGGTTAAGTTCTATGTGCTCACTGGTAGCAGGTGTATTCATGACACTCACGATTCCCTCCTTTCTAGTCACTGTTCGAAGAGTTTTTGGTGCCAAAGCATCAAAGATGTAAGTTACTTCAATTTATTTGTATAGACATAAAGAAACAAACAAAAGAAGCAGATTTACCATAAAAATAGACATTTTTTAAAGAAAAAATATTTTAAAAAATTTAAAATCTATATCAAGATATAAAGTTTTATCATCCATATATACATTTCTGATGGTGACTATACATTTCTGATAACATACTTGTGGTTGCTGTGGCACCATCATCAAGGGCCTGCAGATAACCACCTCTATTCCCAACAGTTTCAAATCTCAGAAACAGGACATAATCTTGTTTCAGCGATGAGTCATTCACTTCAAAGTCTCCTTTAAATTTCCTGTAAGAGTCAAAATCTCTAATCAGATGGTAGGGAAAAAACCAAACCTCCAAACCCCAATCCACAAAAAAAAAAATCAAGACTTTTTTTTTCATCCAGTCTGGCTCCTTTGCTGTCAGCTACAGTTTAAACAAATGATCTTTATTCTTCCTTTCAGAAAATGAAAATAGTAAAAAGTTAAGCTCCTCAATATCTGTGTGCTTATACTACTAATCATTTGATATTTCTTCCAGCCTACAACAGTTTCCTAAACTAATACTACATGCAGAATAACGACTTATATTTAGAATTTAAGTAAGAGAAAATGGCAAGAGTGCATTTTATTTTCCTTATCCAAGAAGAAATGTTCCTTTATAATTAGTTTTTTGGGTTTTTTTTTTTAATGGAATGACAGCTTTCTAAAATGTTTCACTCTCTTGGTGGTTAATAAATGGCAAAGTTTAATAAAAGTCCTGTTTTCACAAAACCAGCTTAACCAATTCTTGGTCCAAATACACTCTTAATGTATTATAAAACATGGAATCACAGAATCACTTCAAACTTTGCTTTCTCATTTGTAGTATCGCACCAGGCAATTTCGTTTAACACACAAATACATAAGAAGTTGGTGATAAAAAAAATTTGCAGATACGTTGACTTAAAATTATTTTCTCCAACACAGCTCTTACAGAATAGTTTAGACCAATCAAGTTGTGTGTGTGTGTTTATCTGCTTTGTACCACTCACTCTGGACTAAAGCACAGTGTAACCAAAGATTTCTCATAAGGTAGCAAAGTTCCTTGGTTGGGAGTGCACAAGATCAAGGTGGAAACATCTACATCTCTGTTTTTCAGGCTCAAGTCCCGTAAAACAGCATCTGTACTCCTCTGAAGATCTGTTCCCTAAAAAACAATCAAAATATTAAATAGTTCAACCTGTTCCCCTTTCCCTTTTGTGTTTTTCCTACATGCACATTTTCATGTGCAACAAATAGAAAGACATAAGAAATAGCATTGACATAGTTACACATCACATTGTTAATTAACCAATTTTTAAACATCAGTTTCATGTCAATGTGTTGAATTTTCTTTTTTAAACATGATGCTCACTCAGATGATTTCACTGTCTGAGAAAAAGAATGAAACCACAAATGCTTAACATCTTAGAATATCAAAATGTATTTTGGTAGCTCCTATTAAATAATAAGAAAATCAGTGGGATTTCAAGCAAAACTGCTCAAAAACAAACAAAAATCCCAAAACAAAACACACAAAAAAACCCCACAAACACCAAAAATCAAACCTAAAAACACCCCAAAAACTAAACAAATCCACTCAGGGAATGTACTTAAGATTGCTAAGGTTAAAATGTCACATAGCGAAACTGAAAAAATTGAAAAATTCAATTCCAAGGTTAAATTATAGTAAAAAATGTGTTGGTTGGACAGAAGTTTCAGAAAGCCTATAGATCAGGGAATAGTATAACATAGTAAACAATATTAGAAGATGAGTGTTGAGAAATAAAAACTACAAAAGCAGAAATGAAAACAAGTTTTCATCTAGAATAAAACCTGAAGCACTTTCTTACCATCTCTCCTCCAATGGCATTGTCTTCCAGTACTGCTACCCAGTCCATATTCTCAGGACTTTTATTGTATAAAGATATTTGTTCAGTCTTTGAAGTCCCAAAGTAAACTGGTCCAAAGTTAATGCATTCCACCACTTTTCCACAAGACGCTCCAAGAACTTTAAGAACTTGTTCAACCACAACAGCTTTGACCCACACTTCAGTGCAGCCACGACCTTCCAATTTCACTCTGTCAGTGAGAGCAGCAAGCAGCAAAGGTAATGTACAAAAGTGTTAGAAATAATCAGTTTGGTTAGTTTGGTTTATATTAGAACCTGTGCAAAAAAAAAATGAGCCAAACTTAAGCTCTAAAATTTTATCTATGGCTTTCCATAGATAAACTAAGCAGAGGTAGCAGAGCAAGCAGCAGGTACTTGACAATGACCTAAAAGGAATTTTACCAGCCAGGAAAGATCACTCATTACATGGTGGAGTTTTGGGGAATTTAATTTTTTTCACTTTTTTAATGTTTGAAATTATAGGAATGACATCTGAAATGAATCAGAAGTGTCCACGGATGATACACTGCTCTTATTTCTGAGAATCTTTATATCTAGATACCAATTTTAGCATATATACTTCATTTTCTCTTAGGCAACTGGAGCCAGAAGTTCATCTGAATAAGCATAAAAGAACTGTTGCTGCTCCTGCCTGAATGCCTGATCTTGATGATGCCACAAATCACCAAAAGATCACACAGACATTGTACAAATTTTTGTTATCAGAACTCTACTGGAACAAAGCATATTTGTTCTTGATGAACAAAATCAAGCAGTAATATACCTTATTTTTCTAACAGAATCAACTACCCTTTTGAATAGCATCTGAGCTAAAAAAATTAGAAAAAAAAAAGTCTTTTTATTGAATAGTCACATATGTAACTACACAAGGGATCTGGGAGAGGATCTCAGACTCTAATCATCTTTTAAGTTCTGAAGCATGATTACAGGATACTCCAAGACATAAAAGAAATCTCAAAAAACTCTAAGAGTAGATTCCTTTGAGAATAATTTTGCTTGCACATAGAAGGAAAATGTTTAGAGAGCGTGGTAAATGCAAATAACTGAGATGTTTTCATGAAAACTGTGCTATTTCTCCAAGTCAAAATATTGTCAAATACCCATTGCAAGACTTTAAATAATGCCCTGTTTTTTAAACACATACATACACACCTGTATACACATATTTGTGCAAAGCTTGACAAGAAAACACAGTATCTCATGAAGTCTAAAGAATATAATAATAGCTAATAAAAAATGCCAAATTCACTGACAAAATTATGTAGAATTTAAGGCAGGAAATGGATGAAGGATGAAATTCCCAGGAGACAGTAGCCATTTAACCAAGATGGGGTGAAAAAAATAGCAGCGGTAGCCTGGACAGCAAAAGAAAGGCAGAAAGCAGGACACTTAGAAACTAAAAGGTTGCAACTCAGTAGACAAAGAAAAAATCATATGAAGGGGGATGTGACTATGAAGCAATAGCACAGACAACATCTTCCCTGTCACTGTAATAGAATTTTTCTCCTGTACATTCATTTCCTTGCCCAACAGGCTGCCAAAAACAAGAACGGGACGAACTGAACTTTAAGTCTATCTTAATAATTCAAAACGAAAGAGGAAACTTCCACAGACACACCCCAGACCCTGCCCCCCCAAAAGAAAACAAACAAAAACCGCTCAAAATCACAAGAACAATGAACAAATAAAAACCCCACGAACAAACAACCACAACCACACCCCACTCACAGATTGCCCAGATGAAGAACCTTTTCCTTCAATCCTGGAAGTGTTCAAGCCCAGGTTGGATGGGGCTCTGAGCAACCTGTGGAAGGGGTCCCTGCCCATGGCAGAGGGTGGAACTAGAGAACTCTCCAGCCCAAATTCTTCTGTGATTCTATAAAGTACTCATTTAAAAATAATCTACTCTTAAGAGAGTTAGTGGTTGCAAATATATTCTCTCTCCATTGAAAATAAGATACATCAAAAGACACAATAATGTTCCTGAGAGTCCTGAAACATGTAGAGCTAAAAGAAAACTAGCAGTAACAGAAGGTAAGAAGAGTAAGGAACACAAGATGTGCAGAAGGGTGAAAGGTACCAAAGGTCTTGGTTAGTTTTATTTTGAGAGATCTGCAAACATCCCATATCACTATGATTTATGAGAGATCTTTATTAACACAGGCAGGTACACAATTTATACATCACTGTTCAGTGGAGATAATATAATCATCAAATTCATTTAATAAAAATAAGTTTGAAAGACAGCAACTGACACTTAGGAACTTAACTTTTTTAGATTCATCATAAAGAATAGAATTAATAACAGGCAAAAATAGAATTTGTAGAGCTGGACTTCTTCAGTCATACACTCACTTCATCACTTCTTTGATGACTCTGGGCACATCTGTGCAGATATCCACTTGAATTCTCCTTTTAGATTTTGGCTTTACCACTCCACTGGCAGGTGTTATGCTAGCCAAGACAACCCCATCATATGATATTTCAAATATACCTAAAAAAAACAGAGTAATAAACAGAATGCTACACAATATAAAGTTGTAGATTTATATTCTTCTATTAAACACTTCAAACTACACCTGACATAATGCAGATGTTCACAAGCAATACATTTTCCTATGGAAACAGGAAACATGGAGTTCAGCTTTTTAAAAACTATTTCTAAGAGAGAGTAGATCATTTTTCCAGTCTTTCTTTGAATACTACACACACATGTCCAGTGTCGCTTTGCAAGTTGAGACTGTAACAGAGAAGGTACTCACATTCCAAACAAAAGTGACCCTCTCATAAAGCAGCTGTAAGTACCATTTTGTAAGTCACAGGCTATTTTATACACAGCTTTAGGCAGCTACAGTAGCCAGAAAGTTAAGTGTATATTGCAGGTAACAACAGCTTTTATGATTTGTTATGTGCATAACACAAGTTATTGCAGAAGAGAACAGTGAGTATTTCTAGTTTATAAAAATATTTTTCAGCTTGTGAAAAAAATCTTAAATGTGTATTTAATCAACAGCACTAATTATCTGCCATTACATTACAGACATAAAGAAATTGTTTCAAATGTTGCAGGAAAAATGCACTGTTTGACCTCAGATAACAGATAATCTCTGATATAAGATCAGAAGCAGGAACACAGGAGTTGTTTTGTGCATGGGAAGTCATGTGAAATGCAATCCCTAAGCCTCAGGCCAGCACACAGCACTTCCTGCTCATATATTTTACATGCTGCCTGCTATTGTGACCTCCTGTATTATGATTTACAGAGCCTACAGAAACACAGGCTCAGCAGCTCTTCCTTTGTCTGCCCTCTATAGACTATTTTACTAACCACCACCTTCATTCTAATTTTGTCTCTGTCCAATCCTACAAAACTCCATCATGTAACCAGCGTGTATCATGCAGAGTTTATAAGTAGAAACAGTTCTTTATACAATAGAAAAAAATTAATAACATACAAATTAGTTGTAGATGCGTATGTAATGTAGATTATCTCATTTTCTTTACCTAATCATAATTACCCAAAATAAGAAGTTAGCATGTATGAGTAAGAACAGATTTTATAAACTACACACTACCTCTCTAAGTTGAACTGGCTAGAAAAAAAGAAAAAAAACCCAAAACATTTTCTCCTTTTATTTTATGAAAAAAAAATTAAAAAACTGCTTTAACTAGACAGAAATTTGATTTTTTTGTTTTATTATTGCAACCCAACTTTCAGTTTCTGCAGTCGTATATTTTCTCTTAGTAAAATAACTTGTGAAAATCTAGGAGACAAATGTTCACACAACCTTGGCCTAATGCAAATAGAGACAGCCTGTAAAACAGCAAACAGCTGTACAATTGAGGAACAGAAATAATTAACTATTTTAAAGTTCTTGTTGGAAACTCAGAAGAGTTGCCACCCTTCTTCTGGAGAACGGTGTTTGCAGCTTTGTCCAGTGGAAAAGGCAGTCAAATAGGTTATTTGAATCATATAAACATTCTTATGCTCCATTGCCCATGTGTTTTATTCTCCTTGGAAGGGTCCCCTCGCAGACGTTGAAGTATGTGCATGTTGTAAAAGCTGTATGATTTCAAAAGCTATGGCAGCAAGATAAAAGACCCCTCATTATGTTCTAGCAACAAATACAGTTCAATTCCCATCCTGGAGGACATGAGCTCTGAAAGCACAGGGAGCTTGTAGCTCTTTATTTAATAGACAGCTCTGGGGATCACGGAAGCACAAAGAGAACAAAGCAAGAGCAGACATGATTTGCTGCTATTTATGTTGGGCATACTAAGAAAATGAGCAACTGCTATTGTTGCATCTTTCAAGATGGGACTCAAAAGTAGAGAACTCCTAATATTCGCAAAGTTCTAAAATAATTTTCTTTTCTAAGTGTAAGCGTAGAAATGCCTACAGAAGCAATGGGCCATGTTCAATACCTTCAGCTACGATACTTGTAACCTGCATAACCCAGAACTCCAGTTAATTTCTACTCGGTTACTGAAGTGTTAATTTGCATAAAATTACACTTTCCAAGAAAATAAACTATTTGTATAATTTAATGGATGCTAGATATTTACCTGAAGATGATCCATGGTTAGCAATACTAATTTCTTTACTAATGACTTTATTGCTTGCAATCACTTGACCAAAATCAATCTCTGACTCAATTTCCAGACAACAGTACGGAATTAATCTGTAGAGAAAAGACATGGTTTTGTCTCCCAAAACTTGAAAATACCTTTGCACTTTTAGAGAAATTTGACCAAGCGCTCCAGTGGAAGAAAGTTTTCCTTTTGTCCTCGTTCTACTGAGGTTTTTGCAATACCGTTCAGCACTACAGCATACACAGGGGAGATGTAAGAGAGGTAGTTATCTACCAACTTGTTTAATGACTAACTACTGGAACTTTAAAACAATATAATTTTAAACAATTAAAATGGAATGTATACATTTCTATTTAATTTTAAATACTTTATTATAGCATGGCAAACAAAATTATCTTGAGTTACTCGCATCACAAAACAAGACCAAAGTTAATATTCACCATAATTCATTACCAGTTGCCTGAACTAGAAGGAGAGAGAAAGCAGGAGTGCCAGTGTCCATTTACAGCCTCTGTGTTTGATACATATTTTATGTGACTTCAACAAAACTTATTACAACAGACAGAAGTGGGTAATGACAAAAGCCATAAGCTATTTCTATTATTTATTTAATAGCCTCATTCAGCATGATGACATCCCTGTATTGGGTACCGTTTAGCCAAAATGAGCAGATCATTCTCGCTTCAAAAAACTTGTATTTTAAACACCCCGATGTTTAATATAATTGCACCTCTGATCTCACATAAAACTGTTTCAAATCAATTGGAATTTTGTATCAGCACAGCAGACTATCTCCTCTTAACCACAAAGAGGAATATGCAGGAACAGTTACATCTCATGATCTGCATTACATGCAGCACAGAAAACTAAAGGGAGAAGGAAGAAAAACATCCTTGGTCGAGCGAGGCAGATCCTGCCCAGACACTCCACAACATAAATGGGAGTGGAGGGGGAAGGAAGGGAGTGAGGAAAAAAATTGAATCAAGAAATGTCCCAAGAGAATGTGCTCTCAACAATTCTAAAACACTGTTTTTAATTCTCTTTAATAATTTATTGTAATGCAAAAAGAATGAATTAGTAAATTCTTGGAAGAGATAGTCTAATCCAGCAGGATGTGGTTAAAAAGGAAAAAAAAAAAGGAAAAAAAAAAATCCAAGTACCCAGACATTCCTCCTCCACTGAAAAAATGAAACAGAAATATTTCTCCTCTCAAGATCCAGTTATCTAACTTCCCAAATAGACAGGAATAAGCTTAAATTCTAACTGCAATAGGATTTTCTAACGGACACAGACCTGTGCAAAAGGAAAATAGTCAAGGTAAAGGGTCTGGGGTTTGTTTTCTAATACTGGGTGACATTTATTTGTTTGGTTTGGTTTGCTGGTTGTGTTTTGGGGCTTTTTCATGAAGATGGAATTTACTACATTTGCATGACACAAAATACATTTGGGAAAACACTGATCAAAAAAAAATCAAAGTATATTGGCCTTTTTCAAATACAAAAAAAACCCCAACAGTAAGAGCCTGTCAACGTTTTCCCCACAAAAGCCAGTTAAATGTGAAGACTTCAAATACTTAATCTATTGCAACTCCTTCCCAGAAAGGACTCACCAGTAGCATTATCATCCTAAGTGGTCTTATTTTCACAATACTATCCTAATAAAAATTCTCAAAAAATTAAAAATAAAAAAACCCCCAAACCTAAAAATTAAGCTATTTAAACTAAAACTGCTACCTAATAAATTTTTTATTCTAGGAATATACATGTTGGGAGAACATATTTAGAGACAGTTTTAATACTAAAATGATCATATTGAATTACTAGGTTCAGTATTACCTTAAGAAAAGTCATCCCTGTCTATCAGCGAAAGAAAAGCATTTAGATTTCTCTAAAGTTAATTAACGAAAGCTATAATATCATGTTTAACAGTGTGTTCTAAGAGAAATAGAACTTACAAACACCAGGGGAAAAAAACCAACTAATTGGAATAGCTATTTGCAACTCTTCCAACAGTCGACAGTCTTTTGCTAAGAAGAGACAAAATTTATAATAACTTGAAAACTCCACGTCACATTTAACTATTTCTGTTCTATATTAACAATAGCATGACATTAACATAAAAATACCCCACAACTTTTAAGACAAAACAAGGAAAAGCAAATCAGTGAAGAAGATCGTAAGTGGTAAACACAATGTAGAAGTATTTCTTATCTGAAGGCAGAGCTTTACACCTTTCAAGCTAGCATGAGATGCTTCTGGAATTGCTTGATTCTGAAAAACAACTCATATACTGAATAATCTCCACAGGGAAATTCATTTCTGTCTCTACATGTAATTTGTAATGTTAAGATCTTCATAAAAACAATGACTTGCAGTAGTTTGTGAGATTCGTCTGTCCCAGTTTAGGCATCTAAAAGCTTGACCTGTAAGCAGAAGTTTGTTGTCCTCATTTTTCTTAATAGACAAAGGAACTCCAGAGCAATTCCCTCTCATCCTCAGATAACCACTGAGCCTAAGCCTGATAAACTATATTTAGAAGCTTACTTTTTCCACTCAGTATACGTTTATACAACATATAAGAGATATATCCATGTAGACACACACACAATCACAAATGGATAGATGAAAGTGGTCCTTGAACTTGTGATGTTGTTCTAAAACACACATCCTATTCCTAGAATCAGGCAACGTATGTTTCACAATAATCCAGTTTTGCAACTGTGAACAATTTACTGTAAAATCTTTTATATAAATGGTTCAGGAAGAAGGGGAAGGCATCAGGAGTAGGTGTTAACTTGTCTAA
This sequence comes from Cephalopterus ornatus, assembly GCA_013396775.1. NCBI lineage: Eukaryota > Metazoa > Chordata > Aves > Passeriformes > Cotingidae > Cephalopterus > Cephalopterus ornatus. The sequence continues at coordinate 13,712 of VZRE01008513.1, read as the reverse complement.
CCATATAGAAATAAAAATTACCAACATTATCACAACCAAGGCAGAACATAGCTAAACCAAAGATCCTGACTGTCTATGATCTTAGAGGGACATCACCCCAATGAACTTCTTACCCATGTTCTTCTCTGAAAAAAAAAAATCTTACTTTTGTAGGAAACTACTTGTTTTCCAGCCAATTGACAGGCTAATTACAAAGCCATATGTGACATCTACAAGTAAACTTTCCACGAGATTAAACTGCAAATAAACTTTGCACAAGACTAAACTGCAAATACTACCAGCAGCACATGAACTTTTGAACATCATACCCAAGCAGGGGGATATCAACTACGTCGTCGTCTACTAAAAGAATCAGTTTATCCTGAAGGTCTTCTACACAGTCGGGATAATATTCCACAAAAGCTTTAAGTTGAAGTCCTGATGCAATGGGCTTTTCTGGATTTTCCACAATCAATTTAAACTGCAAATCAAAAAAACATATATTTTTTTAATTGTAACGCATTCTAGATTAAGAACGATATACACATGGTTCATTTTCAGAAGAATACCCAAATTGCTTTAAAATTTATCATGAACTTTAAAATATGTAGGGGGTTATAATTTTATCTCCCTATTTACTTAAGTTCAGAGTTTTTACAGTAAAAGACAAAATGAATTAGCAAAATTTTCTCGTTTTCCCAAGAGAGCTCCAGCTTTTTCTACTGCTGCAATAAATCTGAAGCAACACAAAATTAAATCAGCTATTACTCAGTGAAGACTATTTTTAGCACCCAAGAAAATAACAAAGATTAGGTCTCGGTTCAAAGCAGCAACAAAAGGGGGCAGGACAAGAGCTTTCTCTAGGTCTCACCAACATCCAGCTTACATGAACAGAAAGTGTCACTGTATATTGAAATCTGCTTGAAAAGTTCATGGCACCTCCAATTTAGGGGGTCAAAGGAAAGGACAAAAAACAGAAGCAGCTGACAGAAAGCTCTCTCTCTAAGTTTTCTGTTCTAATTCATGTTTGAAATATTCAAATGTAATTTACTACTTCTTGATTCTGTTGTCTGAGCACTTCCTTCTATTTCTTCAGAATTCTCCTAGTAGTATAAATACTAAGCTAAAGGAAATTTGTTGTGTAATGTACCTCCTGATTATGGGCTTGACTTGGAAAGAGTAGCCAAGTATTAATTTTGAGGTGTGTAAAATCTGTCTCTAAAGAGAATTAAACATTCAAGGATATTCATTCTATACAAGGGTAATTAATATATTGTACCAGGAACTTTCAGTGAAGCCCATGGAAAACTGCTTTGTGGGCTAAATTCCTTGAAAGACATTTTTTGGCTATGCACTATGAGAGCTCAAGGAAGGTTATTTTTCAGTTCGTGCACTCTATGAATGCCTCAGAATTTTTCAGATGAGTCATACACTTCACAGCCTTGTAATCACAGACAGCAGCAAAAGGCCTGGGAATGAGAAAGGGCAACACAACAGACCCTTCTGGAACTGAGCATGTGAAGTGGCATCTTGTCCCCCAGCTGTCATATTGGTCCTCTCACGTACAATAGCATTAAAATACACAGCAAAAGGCATGAGTTAATCACAGAGGTAGAAACTCTTAAGCTATGATTGAGTAACCTTTTCTAAAATTGACTCTGCCTTTCCACTTCTGGAGCACATGAAAAATTGGTAAGGCTGATGAAAACTAACAAAACAGAATAAGCCAGCCCTACCAAATCAAGCACTCTCAACAGATTCCAGCTCATGCCAAAAGTCTTCAGCTACAGGGTAATAAAAATCAAGCTGCCACTCTTGCCCTCAAAAAGAAAAGCTGACTACTTAGGTTGTTAAATTATCCAAGGTACTTCAGTTGTCTGACAATCATATTCATTATTACCCTGAAATTATTCATAGCTCAAACAGTGAACACAAAGCAACATCAGCTTCTGTTCAACCCCTGATCCAACCCTTTGATCCTAATTTTGACATAATTAACAAGCAATAAACTACTAACCACAGCTGGGTTTTGCTGGGCACACACAGGTTACAAGTCAAGGGCTAAGCCGGTCAGAATTGTAAAGACGCATTTGCTTTTAAAATGTCTGGCTATGCAGTGATTTTTCCAGAATTAATCAGATGCTATTAAGAGGAATCATAATATCTTGAGAAAGGATTGCAAAACTCTTTTCTGAGAAAGCTCTCAGCAAGCAAGAACCACAAAGGGACTACTGTAGCCAAAAAATACAATCTTAGAATACAACCCAGAAATGAGGTAACAGAGCTATCACTTGACTGATTTGTCGTTCACATCACAGCAAAATGACCCATTTCTACAGAATGTTCCCTGAAACGACGAGGATCTCATGGGCTTCTTGCGGGACAAATTCTGGAGAGCGCAAAGCCAACCAGGAAGGCAAAGCAGGGTTTGGTACCAACACCGCACTTGGTCCCTGAATCACTAAGGTTGGAAAAGACCTCCAAGACCACCGAGTCCACCTGTTAATGGCTGATGTAGTAAGACAAGAAAAGCCAGTGTACTTCTACCGAAATTATGGATTTAAGGAACAAGGAAGGTCTCTCCATACAAGGAGGCCCTCGCTCACAGCCTCGGGAGAATAAAGGACGAATCACTAAGGTTCTCCTTTCGTTCGGGCGCCGCTCCCGCAGGCTGGAGCGGGGCGGGGCGCTGCCCAAACGCTGTTCGCAGAGAGGCGGCAGCGGGGCACCCCCAGCCGCCCCTCACCTGGGGCCGGTGCGGCGGTAGCAGGTGCAGGCGGCAGCTCTCGACCCTTAGGTTCTGGACGGTGAGCGCGGCGCGGTAGCGGCGGCCCGGGACCGCGTCCCTGAAGCGCAGCTCGGCCGGGGCGATGCGCAGCCCGCGCTCGTCCCGACACCCGCCCGCCATGGCCGGGGACCAGCGCCTAGCAACGGACGCGCGGCGCTGATTGGGTGGAAAATAGCGGTGCGGCCTAAACCCACCAATCAGAAAAGGAGAAGCGGGGCAGGGGCGGGGCCAGCGGCTCGGACCGGCACAACCCAGCCCAGCCCAGCCCAGCCCAGCTCAACTCAGCCCAGCCCAACTC
>VZRE01008513.1:0-10531 GCA_013396775.1 Cephalopterus ornatus | reverse complement strand
CCAGCCCAGCCCAGCCCAACTCAGCCCAGCCCAGCCCAACTCGGCCCAGCCCGGCTCAACTCAGCCCAGCCCAGCCCACCTCAGCAGAGTCCGATTGTCCCCAGGCACGCGGTGGTGATGCCCAAGGGATGGGATTTTTACCCCGCAGCTGTGGCGGTTCCTGGTGGTTCCCCACAGCCTGAGGCAGCCCTTCAGAGCCCTCACACGCCCGGCAGGCGCAGGGAGCCCCGGAGGGCTCGGCTGCCGTTCCATGGGTGCCAGGTTGGATGGGAGCTGGAAGGAAATAAAAGCCCCAGGCACGCTGTTTTATTTTATTAGTATTTTATTGGGGTTTTTTGTTGGAGGTGCACCAAAATGGCCACATCATGGGGCTGAATTTCACTGAATCACAGAATCTTTAGGGTTGGAAGGGACCTCTGGAGATTCTCCGGTCCAACCTCTCTGCCAAGACAGGGTCACCTGGAGCACAGGAATGCATCCAGGTGGGTTCGGAATGTCTTCAGAGATGGAGACTCCCTCCCTGGGCAGCCTGTTCCACTGCTCTGCCACCCTCAGTGTAAAGAAGCTCTTCCTCATGTTGAGGTGAAACTTCTTGTGGTTTAGTTTATGGCCATCGCTCCTCATCCTTTTGCGGGGCACCACTGAACAAGTCTGGCACCATCCTCTGACACCCACCTCTAAGATATTTAAATGTATTGATGAGATCCCCTCTTAGTCTTCTCTTCTCTAGACTAAACAGGCCCAGCTCCTACAATCTCTCCTCATAAGGAAGATGCTTGAGACTCCTCGTCATCTTTGTGGCCTCGGCTGGACCCTCTCCAGTAGCTCCTTGTCTGTCTTGTACTGAGGAGCCCAGAACTGGACACAGCACTCCAGATGTGGCCTCACCAAGGGCTGAGTGGAGAGGGAGGATCACCTCTCTCAGCCTGCTGGCCACACTCTTCCAGATGCACCCCAAGATGCTATTTAGCAATAAAGAGATGCCTAACCCGGGACTCAGGCTCAGGGCTGTTCAGCACGTCCTCTCCTGTTCACCCCAGCTGTTTCCTGCTATGGGTCCCTCTCCAACTGCAGCCCAGAAGAGCAAAGGGTAATTCAGACATAGGTGCTCTTCTTGCACTGGGTCTCTTAAGGACTGATTACGGTTGGATTAAATTTAACTCAAAATGGCCTGATTTCTCTTCTGGGCGTGCATGTTAATCACAGACACAGTCTACACAGAACCAAAGCAGGCACTAACACTCCTGAGTGCTGATGGGAGCTCAGTGTCTGCTGTACCAGCGACCACACTAATAATTCACGGCACGCATTTACTGAGTGGTGCAAGATGTGTTCCTGTTCTGATCCTTCCTGTGCCATAATTTAAGTGGTAAAATGAAGCTGACAAGAATCCAGGACTTAGACTTGGAGGGTTTGGGCCACGTTGTGCTTTGCTTTAAAGTAGCAGAGGAAAGGAGAGGGAACAGCACGCACAGAATGCACTCAGAACCTTAGAAATCAGTTTTGATTAACCCAAAATGTTTTGCCATGGATTACGTCATCCCCTGAAAGCGCATGAGGACTCAAATTATTTATATTTTAAAAGTCATATATGAGAAGCTGCAAACATGGATGGCAGAGATCAAAACTACAAAGTACAAAAAGGGCAAAAAGCCTATTTTTTTTTTAATGGGAGCAAGGAAAGAGAAGAACCTTTGTTTCTGTTGCTGGAGAAGGATGCTAACAGGTCTTTTTAAAGATTCAAATTATAACTGTAGGTCACTGAAGAATGTTTGGGAATATGGCAGTATAAGCACTAAGGGTAAAATCCAAACATCCACAGGGAGTTCTTTGGGACCACTGCTTGGACCTGTTTACTGGTAGCATGATTGTACTTAACTGAAACACGCCCAAAAAAAAAGAAGAAAAAAAAAAGAGAAAACTGCCATACCTAAGAATTAAACTCCCTCTGTTTTTTTGATAGAGAATGAAGAACACTCCTACATAGTTTCTCTGGTCCTTTGATACTAATTCTTTAATTGCAGAAGTGATTTTTAAAGATTTCTATCTCTGCTGCTTGGTCCAGCCCCCACTTACAAGGTTACCACCCCACAAGAGAATTAGTATCAAAGAACACTGCTCTCTTTTCAGTTGATTCAATGTAGATGTGTCCGTACAAAATTTTTAACAATTTAACAAAATCTTTAAAAAATTATTTTTCACTGAGATTTAGCTTGTGTGTAGAGGAGGAAAGTCCAGCTCTAAAAGAATCCTGAACTCTCTGACATAGTTTGGCTGGGCTCTCTTCCTCTGCTGCAGACCATTATATCCATATATTGCCATCATTATGGTAGCTCATTATGAAACAACATTAGATAATGGACTCTGCTCCTTCCTTTCCTCAGCTTTGGCTGTCTTCATAAGATTTTCTTATTAATCGCCTAATAATCATCCCCAAAGTGAAAACTATTGTAAAGGAACAGGTGTTCTTCATTTTGATGACAGAATCCTTTATAGCTAGTGCTGAGGTATGGATTATTTACTGTCATTCTCTTTTATCAGTAAATCATATGACCAGATTAAATGCTTTTAATTCTGCAGAAATTCATACTATTTTACAGTGTGATAAGCTGTACAATTCACATTGCATTCACCTTAGCAGTATCAGATGATGAAAAAAAAAAGCTTCACAGCAACCTTCTCACTAATATATTACAGTGATCAGAGTGAAGAGTATAACCTTATAAAAATCCCCACCACACCTCAAGATCTGGCTGACTTCCAACTTTTATAAACCAAACTTTCCTGATCTGAAACTTCTTTGACTGTCTGCTGATCTGACTATCCTCCCAGGTTTCAGGCAGAAAACTGGAATTAGTTTTTGTCCATTGAATAAACAAGGCTAATTTGTATAAAATTAAATAGCCCTCAGCTTGTTCAGAACTATCCTGGGGCCACAGCCAGTGTAAAACATGATGCAGAATCATAAAGCCACCTCCAGTCTGTTTTCCCCAACTGCACAGGGGAAAGCTTTATTAGAAAACATTTATTAGTAAAGAGTAAGACCTGAGACACTGATCCTATCTGTCCATGTTCTAAACACAGGTCAAAGACATTTGTACAGCATCTGAGTTATCTATTAGATGACAAGTAGTTCTCATTCATCCAGGAATCTCTAAAAATACAGACAAACCCCTTCAGAACGTATTCAAAAGGTTAGAAAAAGGGTCAGTTAAAATCATCATAAGGGTGGTTTATTTGACAGTAATTCGGCTACAAGGAATGAAAACAATAGCTGAAATAATTAAAATAATTTGAAAAAAGTGCCAGTCATGCTGCCCTTCATTGCTGGAATCTGAATCCAGAGGAACTGTGATTTGGACTGTCAATGCTGACCTATTTATTTTACTTCAGGAAGAATAAATATTTTTAGAATATACTAGAAGGAAATAGAGCCACTTAGTGGTAAAACAAACAAAGAGTGTGTATTTTTGTATCAGCTTTTAGGAATCCGAAACAGGCAAAATCCAAATAATGATGACTAATAAGATATATTCCTTTGCATTTAATCTTGCAAATTGCTCTGTTTAATGGAAAATGAGAATGTTCAAAATGACAGATTAGGGCTCTAATTCTCTCTAAAGGTCTCTTCACTCAACAAAGAATTCTGTGAGAAGCAGAACTAATGAAGATTTTATTGGGTCTTTTTGCTCAATGAAACCATCAGTCTTCACAAAACGCGCAAGAATTGCCAGTCTCTGAGATGTTCCTCCATCTCAGAACGGGCTGAAGGGAGTGTGACCAAAATTGTTGAAAAAAAGTGAACAGATAGATTGTCGGTTAGACGAGGCAATCACAAACACCTTCCCTTTTTTAATCTTTTTAGAGTGACTCTGGAGGAATTGGTAAATGAAAAATCTGTATCTGTGGAGCAAAATCAGAGTGGTTTTATCAGCACTAATCATTTGTTTTAGCTAAGCAGCCTGACTAGGAGATCAGTCACAACAGAGCTGTAACATGACAACACTGATCTGGGGACCAAGGCTGGTGCCAGCACGCAGAGCTGAGCTGGTTTTGACCCTATGAGCTCACAGCAGTTAGTCCGAAGTTCTCAGCGCCAATGTACAAATGTGCCCTTTGTTTCCTGCAGTCTGAAACAATGAAAATGCTTCCTGCATCTGGCATCGTTTTTAGTCGCAATCTGTGAAGACATCTTTGCTCGTGAAAAATTTAGTAACTCTGAAAGCCTCTGTATCCACTCACGGATTTCATGTATTAGACAAATATAAAAATTGCAGGGTGGAAAGAAAAATCATTGAACCTCACTGAGAAACATGATGAAGATGTATGTTTTTGAGCTGGGATCTGTGATCAAAACAGAACATAAATAAGGAGAAACTACATATATACAGAGAATAGGAAATTCAGATAAAGGATAGTTCTGAAAACCCCTCATATAAATAAGGGCTTCTTTAACAGTTGTCTGTGGCTTTTAAAGACTCCCATAAAATCATGCTGAAACCAGAGCAGTAGACTTTCCAAGCTGGTATCAAGAAGTCAGCAGCTATTGGCATCAATGAATCAATATTAAATTTTCACTATATACAAGTAAGATGTGATTTTCTATTGTTACTAATGGTGAGATTTATCTCAACACACTTCATTGATAGAAAATCAATGTCTAGTCTAAACTTCCGCTATGGTTAGGAGTGAGCTAAGTACCTTCAGAGAATGAACATTCCCCACCCCTTGCACAGATATTTAAAATAGAATTTCAGATATCACATTGGCTTTAGGCAAGTCTCCTGCTACATCATTACTTAAACAACTTCAAGGATCTTTCTCTTAGGCAGTAATGATAAAATTATTGAAAAGCATGTTCAGATATTAGTAAATTTATTTTCTTTTTGCCTGAAGGCTGAAAATTACTGCCTAGTCATTTTGTGGTACAATTTTTATTATACATGTATCTTCTACAGTTATGCAATTTATCCAACTTACTTCCATAGAATCTAAGGATTCTAAGAATCCTATGAATGATTCTTGAAATCTGAGTGCTTAGTAAGATAAATTCAATTTGCATAGTGATCATCCAGACAATCGTTATCACTCCCTGGTTTTCAGCTTTTTAGGTACTGAGCCTTCTGAGCTGTTTGATGTTTTTATTTCCTTGGTTGAAAAACCATTACCAAATAGATGTGTCTATTTACTTTAAATACAGTCAGACTGTAGTTCAGTATAACCTTCTATGGCTACTCATTGCATTATTATAGAAATCACAGAATCATATCATGATATGAGTTGAAAGGGACCTTAAGGATCATCTTTGTTCCATCCCTCCTGTCATGAGCAGGGACATCTCCCACTAGACCAGGTTGCTCAGAGCCACATCCAACCTGGCCTTGAACACTTTCAGGGATGGGACATACACAGCTTCTCTAGGTAACCTGTTCCACTGCCTCACCACCCTCGCAGTAAAGAATTTCTTTCCAATATTTAATCTAAAGGTACCCTCTGTCAGCATAAAGCCACTATGCCTTGTGAAAAGTCCTTCCTCAGCCTTCTTGTAGGTCCCCTTTAGTTACTGGAAGGTGCTATAAGGTCTTCCCAGAACCTTCTCTTCTGAGAGAGCAGCCCCAGCTCTCTTGGCCTGCCTCCACAGGAGAGGTGCTCCAGCCCCGAGTTCATCTCCAGGGCCTCCTCTGGACTCACTCCAACAGGTCGATCACCTTCCTATATCGAGGACCCCAGAGCTGGATGCAGTACCCCAGGTGGAATCTCACAAGACCAGAGCAGAGGTTTAGAATCACCTCCCTCAACCCGCTGCCCACGTTGCTCTTAATGCAGCCCAGGACACATTCGGCCTTCTGGGCTGTGAGCACACATTGCAGGGTCACGTTGAGCTTCTCATCAACCCCCAAGTCCTTCTGGGGGTGCAGGACTGCTCCGTATCAAGCCACTTTTCCTCAAAATGCTATCTCTAGCCCTCATGAATGTCATCCTAGCTTGTTGCATTTCACTAGGAGAGCTCATTTGTCTTCCTAAGTTACAGATGAAAGGATACCACCTAATTTAGCAGGGTTCTTATCCAGTGATGGCCTTGAAGATCAATAGCAAAGTTTCAGAATTGCATTAAATGGGAATTAGGATAGAAAGTATCTCTCAGAGTATAGATTTACCTACTCTGGGGAATTTATGCTACTCAGTAGTTTAATGATGCATTGTGTCAACATGTCCTTTCTTTTATGAAATTTACACTAATTTTTTCAGATTGCTTTTTTAACATTTTGTCCCACACTAGGCAAAAAGAGGAAACATGGATGTTCAACTGACATTTATTACTTCATTCACTATTTTATATACCTCTTTCCTAGTATTTTTTGCTCAGCTTAATCCTGCATTTATATATTTTTCTTGGTTGAGGATTTATCCATGCTATTTCTTTTCCCTTTTTTAGTCACCTGCCATTTTTAAATGCTGCAGTCTACCTGTAAATCTATCTGTAGATACTTTTCCTAGTGCAGTTTAATATCCTGTCTGCATTGATATTTTGTAAAATGCAGACATTAAATTGATTTCTCCTTTCTGACATACATTTCTGTTTCTGACTGGTTATATCAACCTAAAACAGGTCTTCATCTCCTCCTTTCATCATGCAGTGCTTTCACTTTATCTACATTTCACCTGCCATCATGTGGCCTAATTTATCAAATACAGATTTAGCATGTCTGTTCATTATGGTAGCATTTGATATGTCTGAATTTTAGGCTACATATGTTGGGTATTTTGCACTTTCTAATTTTTCCTAGCCATAGTGAAAAATATATAACGTACTGAGGAAAAAAAAAAAAAAGGCAGGCTTGCAGCTAAGACCCTTATTGAGACTGAGAAGTTGACATCATATTTTTAACTTGGCAATAAACATTCTTTCGGCAATATCATTTAGCACCTATGTGGTACACAACAAAATTACATCCATCGGTGCTGTAGGACAAGAACAGAAACAAGCAATGCATAATAAAAGCAATTATCCAGTGGGAATAGAGGTCACCAGTATTACCAGTCTTGAAGGCTGTTCACACAGAGCTATTAGTGAGGGAAACTATTGAGAGCTGAATCTCATTTCTTCAGTAGTTATTACTTTCTATTAGCTGAAGAGGATTCCACAGTCCTGAAATTACAATTGCTCACCCTTGTTCTTCTGGGGGATTTTAATTTACCAGATGCCTGCTGGAAATACAATACAGCAGACAAGAAACAGTCTGGGAGGTTCCTGGAGAGTGTGGAAGGTAAGTTCCAGACACAGCTGGTGAGGGAGCCAACTAGGGAAGGCAACTTGCTACATCTGTTGTGTGTGGACAGAGAAGGCTGGTGGGTGATGTGGTGGTCAGAGGCCGTCTTGGGCACAGTGATCAAAAAATCAAATTCAATTCTTGGAGAAGTAAGGAGGGGGGTCAGCAAAACTGCTGCCTTGGACATCCAGAGGGCAAACGTTGTCCTGTTTAAGAGCCTGGTTGACAGAATGCCTTGACAGGCAGTCCTGAGGGGTAAAGGAGTTCAGGAAGGCTAGGCATTCTTCAAGAGGAAATCTTTAAGGCACAGGAGCAGGGCTATCCCATGTGCCAAAAGATGAATTGGTGGAGAAGACGACCAGCCTGGCAGAAGAGAACCTTGGCTGAAACTTAGGGAAAGAGCAGAGAGTTTGTGACCTTTGGAAGATGGGGCAGGAGGACTACACAGATATCATGAGGTTATGCACAAGGCCATGTCCCAGTAGCCATCAAACTGTGGCCACAGGTGGCTGAGCCTCCAGCTGTGGGTCAGGATCTGATGGTCAGAATTTGGTAACGTGATGGTCTCTGCAGGCCTTTGGGCGTTCACTTGATAGGAACACTCTACTAAGAGGAACAGCTCAAGGACAAGCAGCAAGACCCCGTGATGGAATCGCTGATTTCAGCAGTATCTTTTGAAGCCAGTTCAGAAGTGTTCTGGGACATTGGGAAGGACACAGGGAGGAGGAGATGTCAAGTACTCCAGGAGGACTCAGGGAGGTGCTAAGCACCTCAGCACAACAGTATCTACTAAAAATGTAAACTGGAGCACAAACTTTATGTCTCTGTTAAAGAGGGAAGATGAAGCCAAGGGGTACCATCCCCAACACAGTCTTGCCCAGACACCTGCAGACAAAGTATTTCTCAAAACAAACAATTTTATGAACATATTTTCAAGGGGTGAATCTCTCTCACACCTTCTGGCAGAGGGAACGTCAGGACTGGGAGCAGGTGCAGAGGCTACACAGGAAGCAGGGATCTGGCTTCTATTTGCCTCCTCAGGTGGGAGGGGAGGAAGCACAGCACGTTCTGCAGTGGGTTCTCCACATAGCTGCAGGAGTGTTTCGCCAGGAGACCCACCACGGTGCTGAGCCCTGGTGGAAAAAGTGAAAAAAGGGTAGTCTCAGGGACACGAGCAGCAGCAGGTTGATGATGCTGCCCCTGAGGGTGCCAGGACTTTGTAGGCTCTGCCTGCTCTCATGGCTGGATGCAGCCATCAGAAAGTTGTTCTTGGGAAGGGCTTGGCAAAAGCACTAGAGGTCCCTACCTTATCCAGGGTCTTGTCTTGAGTGTTGTAAGGGTCTGGATTATCTTCCCAGTCCTCCTTCTCCCTCTGCTCCTGGGCATTGCTGGAGGCTCCCCGCTGGCTGCTGCTGTCAGAGCCAGTGCTCCTCTTCTTGGGCAGCCAGTAGAACCCAAAAAGCACGAGGAGGATTTCAGCAGAGGCCCAGAACCACCACTGCTGGCAGGCAGAGAGCAGCAGGCTTTCCTCACTGAGTCTGGTCTGCTGCTGGATCCTCTTCTCCATCTCCATCAGCCAAGTCATCTCCTGATTCTGATGCTCCTCATGCTGTCGCAAGAGCTCTTCCGTGACCTTCACTGCCCTGTCATCCATCAGCAGCGTGAATTGTAGGACTCCCAGCACCATCAGGATTTGGGTGACGCTCAGAGCCATGACCTGGAGGACGAGGAGGGAGAGAAGGGGCTCAGCAGGGCTGGTGGGAGGGAAATGGCAGCTGGGGCAGCAGGGGCAGGAGATGGGGCAGGAGGCACAGGGCCCTGGGGACAGGGGGGAGATGGGGTGAAGGAGCCCAGACAGAGCAAGGGGAAGGACAGGGAGAGTTGTGAGGATGGGGGTACATCCTCAGGGCACATCCCCATGGGCACTCCCTGTCAGGTAGGCCTGGGCACCTCTGCACCTGGCCCTGAGAGGGGCACCTGCCCTGCCCAAGACACTCCGCATAGCCCCTGCACCCCCTCCCCAGCCTCAGAAAATACCCCCATGGGCTGGTTCTTACCCAGCCCTGACTCAGCCCAGCCTTCCCCCTGCCTGTCCCATTCACTGCTGCCTGGAGCTGCACTCCAGCAGTGAAGCTGCCAGATGGGGCGTGTGGGGCCTTGTCCCCTCTGATGTCACAGGTGCCGGAGCCCCACAGCCACACCCTGCCCTGCCAGCCTGGGCTTTGGATAGAACTCAGGTGGAACCAGAGAGTTTATGACCTTTGGAAGAAGTGGAAGGCCGCTTAGGAGGTCTACACAGCTGTCATGAGCTTATGCAGGGGGAAAATCAGAAGGCTTGAAGCCCAACTGGAACTTAATTAGGCTACCGCTGTGCAAGAGAATAACAACGTTTCTATAAATGCATTAGCAGAAAAAGGAAAGCTAAGGATAATCTTTATTCTTTATTCTCCAGGGGAAAACATAGTGACAAAGAATGAGGAAGAAACTGAGTTATTTAATAGCTTCGTTGTCTCAGCTTTTATAGCCACTTGTTCTCCTTGTATCCGGGCCTCTGAACTGGAAAACACAGACAAGGAGCAAACTGAAGCCTCCATAAATCAAGGAGAAATGATCAGCGACCTGCTACACCCCTTAGACACACACAGGTTTATAGGGCCACACGGGATCCACCCAAGGGTTCTGGGGGAGCTGTTTGAAGAGCTCACCGAGCCACTTTCCGTCGTTTACCAGCAGTCCTGGTATGTGGGACATGTTCTGTGATATGCTCCAGTGTGGGGAGCTCTGAGACCAGCATAGTTGATCCCTGATCCAGCAACTGGAGAACCTCACCCTCCTTCTCCTCCTCCTTCTTCTCTTCCTCCTCCTCCTCCTCCTCCTCTCATGTTGCTGGTTGCAGGGCTGTTCACATTTCTCTCCTCACTCCTCCCTCTGCTGGGCAGCATTTTGCCTCCTCTCACACAGGCATCCCCAGCAGCTCCACTGCTGCCAAGCCTGGACACCTGGGTCAAAGACATAGACTTGCCTGTACCAAGAGTGACCTTCTCAGCTGCCTGGGAGACACAGGCAATACTCCCACTTTGGAGGAGTGCAGGGAGCAAACCAGGATGTCTGTGTACACACAGCCATCTCCCAGCAGCCATCAAACCGTGTCCAGAGGGGCTGAGCCTCCAGTTGTGGGTCAGGATCTGATGGTCAGAAATAGGTAACACGATGGCCTCCACAGACCTTTGAGGGTTCACTTGATGGGAACACCCTCCTAA
>VZRE01008511.1:0-14537 GCA_013396775.1 Cephalopterus ornatus | reverse complement strand
GGAGCCCCTTTAGGCCCTGGAAGGGGATCCAAGGTCTCCCTGGAGCCTTAGAGAAGAGCAATACGTGGATGTTACAGTGGAGGAAACTTTCAGGTGATACAAGGACCAAAATTTGCTCGTGAAGGAGATCAGATGTTACACAAGAGAGGTGGTGGGATCTCCATCCTTGGAGAGCTCCAGACTCAGCTGGAGAATCCTGGAATCACTGAGGTTGGAAAAGACCTCCAGGGCCATGGAGTCCAACCTTTGACCCACCCCCAACTTGTCCCCCAGCCCAGAGCACCGAGTGCCACGTCCAGTCCTTCCTTGGACACCTCCAGGGGTGGGGACTCCAAACCTCCCTGAACATCCCATTCCAGTGCCTGACCACCCTTTCCATGAAGAAATTCCTCCTGATGTCCAACCTGAACCTCCCCTGGCACAGCCTGATGCCGTGTTCTCTTGTCCTGGCCGAAGAGCCCAAGCCTGAGCATCCTGCTCTAACTTTAAAAACTGAATTTACCCTCAGTGTTGATATATTTTAAGCATAGCTTTGGCCAGAAGGTCCCCAGAGGTCCCTTCCAGCTTCCACCATCTTTGGATTCTGTGGGGAAAAAAAAACCCAAACAAAAACCCTGGAAAATTCAAAGCTGGCTTCTATTCACGAGGACTTTGAGTGCCGGCCCCTCACGGACATCCTGCTTAAAAAACAACTTTTCCAAACCTCCTTCCCAGCTCCACGTGTGGCTCTGCTCATCGCTTTGTGTCTCTTCGGGGTGCAATCACGTCTTATTAATTTGAAATCGCACAAATAGTCATTACCCTGATAATTGTCTGCTTAGTAAATACACTCATCCCCAAGGGCTTATTGAGGCTTATCTACTCCTGGGTGACCCGCGTGGCTATTGATTATTTGCTCGTTAGTCCTCATTAACTTTGGGGTTTTAATAAACAATTGGGAGATAATCCAGGAGCCAGCAGAAGCTTTTCTCGGGAAACATCGCTCACCTCCTCCAGAGGGGACGGCCAGCCAGGAAAAATGATGTTCATTTGCAGGTCTTCGAGGGAGAAAAGTGAGTTTCGGAGTTGATTTCTTGAGGTTTTTTTATCACCTGGGCTTGTCTCTGATTTGTGACGTCGTCCAACAATGTGCTCCCACCAGGAGAACATCCTGAAAGTGGTGCCTAAATCCCACAGCTTGAAAATTCAGCTGATATTCAGGGGGATCCGTGGGTTTTCCAGGTTGGATGTGCCCAGAAGTCCCTGATGTTCTGGTTCCAACAAACTCCGCCCCAGGATTGAGGGAATATGTGGTGCCATCCAACAATGTGTTCCCGCCAGGAAAACATCCTGAAAATGGTGCCTGAACCTCCCAGTTTGAAAATTCAACTCACTTTTAGTGGGATCCTTTGGTTTTCCAGTCTGGATGCACCCAGAAGTCCCCAATTCCCTGTGTCTAACAAGCTCTTCCCGAGGATTAAGGGAATATGCAGTATCATCCAACAATGTGTTCCCACCAGGAAAACATCCTGAAAGTGGTGCCTGAATCCCACACCTTGAAAATTCATCTCCCTTTAGTGGGATCCCTTGGTTTTCCAGGCTGGATGTGCCCAGAAGTCCCTGATGTTCTGGTTCCAACAAACTCTGCCCCAGGACTGAGGGAACATCAGTGCTGATGAGGCCCTTTTTTCCAGGAATGTTGTTGAAAGCATTGAGAATGCGGAAAAATTTCTGCACTGGGAGAAAAAAAGGAGCTTCTCTTCCACCTCTTGCCTTAGCCACCGGATTCTGGGACTGGACCAGAACCTCCTGGGTTTGTGGGACACAGAGGCAACGATGGAGCTGGATGGGATTTGGGAGAGGTGAGCTCAGCTCCTTCCTCTTTTTCCTCCCCAAGGCACCTCTCCCTCCTTGTCTCCCAGGATCCTGGGGTGGGCTCAGCTTACAGACATCCCAGTGGAATCCGGGACACCCTCCTGAGCCTGGCAGATGTTTTTTAGGAGCTGTGGGGAATGCTCTTGGCCTTGTCTGGAGCCGAAGCTGGAGGTCAAGCTGGGAATGAGGGTGTTGGATGCGTCTGGGAATCTCTCAGCGCACACTCAGCAGGGAGAGGACACGACACTCTGCTGCAAGAGGAGCTGTGGCCTCTCTCTCCTCCGAGCATTCCCGAGCAGGGTTTCCTACCTGGAGGAATTGGGGATGCGAATTTTCCACCTCTTCCTTCCCAATGGGAAGAACTGACCATTTAAAGAGACAGTATTATGAAGGGGTGAGGGAATAAATAAAAAAATAAGGAAGATTTCTCTCTTTTTTTTTCTGGAGGGGCCAAGTTGATGGGAAATCCATCAGGCCTCAAAAATCCATGACTGGTGGTAACGGCCTGGATCCGTGGCAGGAGCAGGACCTGCAGTGGAATCCAATAGTGGGAATTAAAGTGAGGCTCTCACACCCTCCTGGAATTTTGGCGGGGGGTATTCTGCTGGGGCAGCAGATCCAGGAGAGAAACTCCTTCCGAGATGCCCTGGCTTCCTGCTGAATTTCCATGGCTGAACTTCCCAAGCCATGTCCCTGCTTTTCCAGAGCCTGATGGTTTTGTGCAGAAGCTTTTGGGAGAGGATGATCCATGTGTATATGACACTGACGTGGGTTCTGACCCCAGTCTAGGACTCTCATTCCCAAATTTTCTGCCAGAATTCCCTCACCCTGCCCAGCAGAAATGACTGACTCTGTCCTTACTTGCTCCTTACTCCTCATCTACTTCTCGTGGCTCTTTCCAGACAACGTCAGCACCAGGATGTTGTTCCCAAGTGTTCCCAAGGAAGGAAATCCCTGCCTCCTCTCCCTCCCGAAAGGTGCAGAGAGAACAGATCTTTGCTCATTCAGGTGAAGATCCCTCAGGAATGTTTGTCCCACAAGGTTTTCCTCCTCTAACCCAACAGCCAAGCGGTCCCTGCGTCACTCAAGGGAGGACGGGATTCGGGGTTTTTTTGGAGGAAAACTCTTTCTGGATGCTCCAGGATAGAGGCAAATCCATCCTGCCCTCAGCTGGGGCTCCCTGGAATTTTCCACAGGCTGGATCCAAGCTCTCAGGGAGTCCCAGAGTGTCCCAGACACCCTCAGGGAGACCTGGACTGATGGGTTTCCTTCCCCGGGGGTAGGATCCGGCTTTTGGGAGGAGCAAACCTTGGATCAGGGTTTTCCCTCTGCAAAGAAGGAAAAACCAGGAATCCACGAGGAGTCCCTGGGCTATAAAGCCAGAAGGTTTTACCTCTCTGCCAGCACCTTCCATGGGGTGCACATTTTTGGGACAACGTGGATCAGACTCCCCAGCTGAGTTCCCTGAGGGCTCCCAGTGTTTCAGAGCACCATCCTACAAAATCCAGGCTTGGGAAGACAAGGTGGCCTCTGGAATTCACCCTCAGGTGCCCATCAGCCCCCACAAACCTTATTCACGTCCACGTGTGCCCTCCTTCCGTTGCCGATGGATTTTTCCTGCAGTGGAAGCTGCCTGGCAGCTCCATCCCGACCCAGGGAGGTTCCCCCTTTCCCCCTTCCCTCCCCCCAACGCTCCACTCCCCACATCCCTGAGATTTATGAGCCAGACTTGCATTATGAGGTGAGTGACTTATCGGGCTGTCAGGGCAAGCGTTTTAAGACAGAATTATATGGGAGAGGGAAAAGATTTTTACCAAATTAATGAAAAATCAATCCAGCCTCAAAAATCCATTAATGGTCATAATGCACTGGTTACAGATAGAGAGATACCACGGAATCCAATAGTGCCTGTTAAATACCTCTCCTGGAATGGAGCGTCTGGGATATAACTCATTCATTAGGCTGCCGATGTTTACTTTTTAAAGTGACACCAATCCCTGTCCCTGCAGGACTCCATGCAGCATTTATAAGCCCACACTCCCCCAGTGCCCATCTCCGGGGCCAGCCTGGCCTGGTTCCGAAGGAATTGATCCTCCGTTCCCGTTTTTTCCCCCCCTTCCCCGGGACAATCCCTGCTGAGGCAGGGCCGGAATGACTCTGTTCCTATAGCTGATGGTTTCTCCTATAGCTGATGGTTTCCAGCCTTCCCCGAGCTCTGGCTTTCACCCCAAATAGGTCTCTGGAGGTCTGACCTGCAGCTCAGTGTGTCTCCTCTCCGCTTTCCTTAGTCTTAGCTTAGTGCTTGGCTTAACCCCTCCCCTCATCCAACACCACCACCACCACCACTAATCCCGGAACTGATCCTGCTCCATGCCCAGTGTCTCTGGGGAGCCTGGGAACTGCTGCTGGTGCTCTCCCACCTCTCAGCCTTTCTCAGACATATGAGGAATGGTCAGATGAGTAAAGGCTGAGAGAACTGGGATCGCTCAGCCTGGAAAAGAGAAGCTTTGGGGTGACCTCATTGCGGCCTTCCAGGACCTGAAGGGGAACTGACAGGAAAGATGAGGTAAAACTGTTCCCAAGAGCATGTAGGACGAGGGGGGATGGCTGAAAACTGTCAGAGAGCAGGGTCAGATCAGATATCAGGGAGAAATTCTGTCCTGTGTGGGTGGTGAGGCACTGGAATGGAATTTCCAGAGAAGCTGCGGCTGCCCCTGGATCCCTGGAAGTGTCCAAGGCCAGGTTGGACTGGGCTTGGAGCAACATGGGATAGAGGGAGGTGTCCCTGCCCATGGCAGGGGGCTGGAACTGGATGACCTTTAGGCTCCCCTTCCAACCTAAACCATTCCGTGACTCCATGATTCCAAGATTCTAGGATTCTATGAGCAACGTGACACCTGGTTTGAAGGGTCAGCATTGGCCACCTCGTGTCTGGGAGAGGTTCCTTCTCCCTTTCTCCCTTGTTCCTGCGTGTTGGGGGTTGTTGTTGCTCCTCACCCCTGCCCTGCCCCATCTTCCAGACCTGTGTCTAGCCCCCAGCTCTTCCAGCCCCCATGGGATAGTGGGCCTGGCACGATGGATCTCGGACAGCTTCTGATTGCATCTACCCTCTCCACATCTGTCCAGCTGTTTCCCACAGCTGCCATTCGCTGCCCAGTGGAACATTCAGCAGACGCAACACTCCCAAAAAAGTCAAGGACCGCCACAATCCAAATGGGAATTGCAGGTGTCTGGGGGACGTTAAACCTCTCCGGACGTGAACTTTCCGTGCAGTGGTGCAGCTCCGTGTCAAAGAGACTTCAAAAGAGAGCAGGAAATTCCTTGTAAGAGCAGTTCATCCCGTTCCTTTTCCATCACTGACTCTCCTTGGAGTGTTCCAATCTTCTCCACAGTGCAGAGAGCTCTGCTTGTGGGAAATGCATCGCACTTTGGAATGTCACAGCAGCTTCAGGATGTTGAACGGCCTTGGAGATGGAAGGCAACGTGAACTCCTCCTGCAAAGTGCCTGATGTAGAGAGGAGACAACTTCTCTGAGAGGGTCATAGCCCAGAAGGAGGATAAACCGTTCCCACTGCCCAGTAGGTCCTTCCCAGAGGCTGGAATGGTGCAGAATTTCTCCTTTTCCCATGAAAATGAACCGCAGCCCAGCCCAGGGGAGTGAGGGCTGAACAAAGTGAAGTCAGACAAGAGGGACTCAGATTTTCCAGCCCCAGCATGCAAATGTTTCCCCTGACGGGGTTCTCGGTGGTTGCTCAAGTTCTGGGGGCCCTCAGAGGTCCCTGCATCGAGTGCATCCAGCTCCAGCTGTGCTCTGACACATCAGGCAACGGCGCTGGACGTGTGTTGCTGTTCTTCATCAAACCCGGAAAGATTCTCCTCCTCCCGCTGTCGGGGAAAAGAGCAGGACGTCAAATCTTGTTGCAGAGATTCCACGGATTCCACAACTGGGAGGGACCCACAAATCTTGGCTCCTGCACGAGCCAGAGGTAAGTTGTGTGTTTGGTGCTGCTCCCATCTCCCCTCCCTTCACTTCCCAGCCCTGGCACCTGTCACTGATCCCCTCTGGGCCGAAGGAAAAAATGGGATCAGGACCCGGGTGGTGCCTGGATAGAGTCAGATCCACACCTCAACCCTGCTAAATGTCATCACGTGCCGGGGTTTTGTTTCCTTTAAATCTTTTAAAAAGCAATAAAAGGCCCCCGGAACACTCGGAGCACCGAACATCCACCAAAGTGACAGCCTGTCAAAGCTGCCTCCCCGAGAAACCCTGGGCCCAGCAAATTTTAAGCAGGAAAATTTATTCCCGTGTCGCTCATCTCTCCGGGTGAAAAATGGCCGGGGCTCCTCATTTTGCATGAAGTTCTGGAAAGCGCTGCCGTGCTCAAACGAGCGGATCGGCCTGAAACAGGACCAATTCATCATCTGGAACAGGCAGAGGCGACAACCGGCCCCGAAAAAAAAAGAGGGAAAAAGGATTAAGTTGTGGGTTTTATCCCAGCCTAAATGATCTTGCCCATTAATTCGACACGACAGGCTGCCAAGCACGACGCTCCCCCGGCTGGGATCTAACACAGGTCTCTCTATTAACCAGTCACCTTTGCTGCCCTGGTTTCCCTCTTCCAGCTCCCTCTCCAAGGGGTTTTTCCGGGGGATTCTGGTGCTAGGTGCCTGCTGGCTGTGCTGAGGTTGTGTGGTGCTGATTTCTACGGTGGGTTTAGAGCCGGAGGGCAGGATGAGGAGTGGAGGAGAAGCTCTTCTGCCCCTGGAGATGGGCTGGGAATGGATTTTGTTGGAGGTGGCTTTGATGGTAATTCCAGATTGGCTCTATTTTTTTTCCCCACTTCCTGTGCCACAATTCCAGCTGGACTTCTGTCTGCACTTTGGGATGTTCACCCATCCCTGGAAGTGTCCAAGGCCAGGTTGGACGGGGCTTGGAGCAACCTGGGCTAGTAGAAGGTTTCCCTGCTCATGGCAGAGGGTTGGAATTAGATGGATCTTGAAGGTCTCTTCCAACCCAAACCATTCGGTGATTCGTCCACTTCTCTTGAGCTTGGAGGAGATGATCCTGGTAAAGGAACTTGCAGACACAGACCCCTCTTCTTCCCAGGTTTGTATCCCATGGGATTAGTCCAAACAGTCCAGATCTCCAGGGCTGTGATCCTGCTTTTTCTCTTGTTCTCTTCCCTCAAGATCCCAGAATCACGAAGTCATTGAGGTTGGAAAAGACCTCCAAAGGATAATTGAGTCCACCCCGTGTCCCATTCCCACCTTGTCCCCCCAGTCCAGAGCCACATCCAGTCATTCCTTGAACACAGCCAGGGCTGGAGACTCCAAACCTCCCTGGGCAGCCCAAATAACCTCTCTCTAAAAAACTTCTTCCTAATGTCCAGTTCTGGGTCCCTCGTGACCAGAAGGACGTTGAGGGGCTGGAGCATGCCCAAGGAAGGGAATGGAGCTGGGGAAGGGGTTGGAGCAGCAGGAGCAGCTGAGGGAGCTGTGGGGGATCAGCCTGGGGAAAAGGAGGCTCAGGGGGGACCTTCTCACTCTCCATAACTTCCTAACAGGAGGTGGAGCTAAGTGGGAGTTGGGTTCTGCTCCCAGGGAACAAGGGACAGGACGAGAAGAAACAGCCTTAAGCTGTGCCAGGAGAGGGTCAGGTTGGACATCAGGAGGAATTTCTTCATGGAAAGGGTGGTCAGGCACTGGAATGGGATGTTCAGGGAAGTTTGGAGTCCCCACCCCTGGAGGTGTCCAAGGAAGGACTGGACATGGCACTCGATGCTCTGGGCTGGGGGACAAGGTGGGGGTCGGTCACAGGTTGGACTCCATAATCTTTAGGAGGTCTTTTACGACTAAGTGATTCTGGGATCCTGCGTTTCACAAGGTGAACAAACACAGAGATGGCCTTTTCCAGGAGGTGACAATGACACAGCCAGCTGGTCACAGCTGCAGCCTTGAGGTCTGACCTTGGCTGTTGGGCACAGCTGTGATTATCTCTCCTCCCACCCTGCTGGGACCTCGCCAGATCCTCGCTCCGGGCCCCGTCACGTGTGACACACCCGTGGCCGCTTGCAGGGCGGTTCCAGGGGCTGCAGGGACAGGGATCAGCTCCTTATTTAGAAATGCTGACGGGGAAGGAGCTCAGATCTGGCACCCTGGGCAGGGACACCTCGTGGATCTCAATCCCCTGAGAGGTTTGATTGCAAAACCGAGACCAAAACAAGAAGAAACTTTCCCTTTCCTCCTTCTTCCCTAAATCCTCTGCTCTCAAAGAGGGGATTTAATGGTTGGGGTTGGTCCCTCTGGAAGCATGAGGGAGTCGATGGGTGTGTTTTGGTGCCACCCTCACCCAGCCGGTGCCGTGAGAAGGTCAGGGAGACTCCAATGTGCCTTTCTGGTCTCAAAATCTGTTGCCCCGTCAGCATTTTTCCTTTCTCCAGCTGAAATCAGCCCCCGGGTGTGTCAGATGTTGCACAGACCCTCGTGACCCGTCCTGTGCCTGGTGACAGAGCCCTGAGGGGCTGGCAGAGGGTTTGTCACCTGCAGAGCTCCGTGCTTGGGATCTGTGGTGACGTGGAGCTCCCTGCGGTGGATCCTGGTGACACTTTTGTCCCTCACCCGGCTCAGCCACTCCACGTGGTGACATCTCTCCCCTTCCGCACCCCCACGTGGCTGCTAAGATGCTTCCAGGGAATCCCAGCAACAGGTTTCCCCACTGTGATGTCACCCGTGGGTGCAGACACGTTCCCAGCGCTCCAAGCACTCGGCTTTGCTGCTTCCTCAAGCCTTGGGAGACCCTGGGGAGGTACCTGGAGAGGTAGAGGTGTTGCAGCCCCAACACGGACCTGTCACTCAGCGGGGTGGAGACAGGGAATCCCAGGATGGTTTGGGTTCAAAGGGAGCTTAAAACCATCTCTTTTCCAACCCCCCTGCCATGGGTAGGGACAACTTCCATTCTTCTGCTATCCCAGGTTGCTACAAGCCCAGTCCAACCTGGCCTTGGACACTTCCAGGGATCCAGGGGCAGCCACAGCTTCTCTGGGAATTCCATTCCAGGCTCTCACCACCCTCCCAGGGAAGAATTTCTTCCCAATATCCCATCTGGCAGTGGGAAGCCATTCCCTGTGTCCTGTCCCTCCACCCCTCATCCCAAGTCCCTCTCCAGCTCTCCTGGAGCCCCTTTAGGCCCTGGAAGGGGCTCTCAGGTCTCCCTGGATCCTTCTCTTCTCCAGGCTGGACATTCCCAGCTCTCCCAGCCTGGGTCCAGAGCAGAGTTCTCCAGCCCTTGGAGCATCTCCGTGGCCTCCTCTGGACTTGCTCCAGCATTCCCACATCCCTGTGCTGTTGGAGAGCCCAGAGCTGGATGCCGGGATGTGCAGGGCAGATCTCCAGATCTCCCCTTCCCTTTCCCCAGGACTTTCCAGCTCAAACTGATGAAGGAACTTCTGCATTTTATGGTCTTTTCTTTCTCTCCCTTGGTCTCTGTGACTTCAAGGATTTCTGGGAGACGTGGCCTGGGAACACCAGCTCTGGGAATGTCATGGGTGACGGGACTGCTCTCACGGTCCTGCTCTGCCGTGTCAAAGCCCAGAACAAATAACCCACTCCAGCTTTTTATTTTAAACAAAAATCTCCCCGTTGGGCTCAGCTAGACCTCTTAATTTTTCTTTAAATCATAAGCTGAGCTTTTTGGCAAGACAAGGGGAGGAGAAAAAGGGGGAAGGGAATAAAAAAAAAAACTCAAAAGCGTCTTCCTGAGGTGTTTGGGAAGCCAAGAAGTTCCCTATTACACAGGTATCAAACAGCCTTTTTTCCCCCATGCAGATAAAATAATTCCCCAGATCTAATTTTAGGCGATTTGCCTTTTTTTTTTTTCCTGTGTGTGTGTGGCTGCACAAAGTAAAAAAAAAAAAAAAAAGAAATATAAAATTTAACCGGTGTCTCATGAAAGTCAAATCGAGTCAGGTCTTTTTCTCTCTCTCTTTCTTTCTTTCTTTTCATTATGTATATTTTTTTTTTTTTGGCCCTTTTCCAAGACGATTTTCCCCCCTTTTGGTTTGATACATCTTGGTGTTCTCGCTAAGGGAAGCCGGGAACAAAGTGCTGGGGTGCAGAGCGAGCTCCTCCTTGGAGGAGCTTTCCCGCTGTGCTCAAATGTGAGGAGGAAATACATATCTATATATATTTATATATAGATGTAGATACGTGTGTGTGCGTGTGTGTGAGCAAGAGACACTTAAGAGAGTGCTCTGCTTTTTCCTCCAAATATTAATATTTAAGCTGACCCACCTCTGCCATCCTCCTCATTACTAATTTAATCCGGGGGAAACTGAGGCAGGGCCACTCTGCTCACATTAGGAGGGATCCTGCTGGCTCAGCTCTCGGCTTTGCACCTTCCCCCCCGCCTTTTAGGCCTGATCCTGGTCTTAAAGCACCAGGACGAACATCCTGCAGGGGCGAAGTTCATACCTGGGCGGCGGCACGAGGCAGAACCGCTCGGTGACACCGGCCCCGCGCCGGGAGGTCCCCGTGGCTCCTCAAGTAATTTATCAGCAATTCCCGACCAGTCAAGCATTTAAATACTTTGCAGACTCAATTAAAAGCTTTGGGGGAAGTCACTGGGGTTTGAGTTGCGGGTTTTTTGTTGGGGTTTTTTTGTTTGGTTTTTTTTTTTTTTTTCCCCTAAAAGCCTTTTAAATACCAATGAGAAAGTCTTGATTCGTTCTTTGTTCCGAAAGCCTGGGGGTCGTTCCGGGAGTCATTAATCCTGCTGGACAGGAGCTTCGTTGGCAAGATTTGCCTCTCCAGCTGGGTGAGATCCCACTGTCCCCAAGATCCTGGTGGCATCAGAGCCACCTTTGGGCTCGAGCTGGAGCAACAAACCTTAAGGTCGTTTACAACCCCAAGCTGGGTTTATCTTAATCTCTCCCGCTGTGAGAGACACGAGAGTGTTGTGACAGCAGCTCCTCCTTGCTGGGTGTTTTTCTTCTCTCTTCCACCACCACTGACGTCTTTGCTGGGTAAAACACGGTGATTTGGGCAGATCTTGGTTGTTTTGAGTCTTGGTAATTTGAGAAACCCTTCAAGGCCACCTTGGATGGGGCCTGGAGCAACCTGGGCTAGTGGGAGTTGCCCCTGGATCATCCCCAGATCATCTCGAAGGTCCTTTCCAACCCAAACCGTTCCACGATTCTAAGACAGGCAGGGCTTTTCCAGTTGCTGGTTTAACTGGCTCCATGTTTCGAGCGACTGCTTCAGTTTTCCTGTCGAATCCACAGGGGACATTTCGTGGAACACAAAAGCCTGGAGTGCTGCAGCTCTCAGCGGGCAGGAGGCAGGATACAGGGTGTGGTGGCTCCTGGCAGTGGTCAAGAGGTTCCTGGCTGGCCAAACATCTCCTGGGCTGGGGAGGGAGACGAAATCTCCCCAAATTCCTGCCAATCTGCCCTGGTGAGCTCCTCCATCCCCCCTCCTGGGATCAGCCCATGTCTGATCACCCTCCAAGTGCTGGGAAGACGCCCTGAGTCCACCTTTGCTTCCTCTCCACGGCACCACCATCTCCCACTTGGGCTCGTGTCTTGCCCTTCTGGCACTTCTGGAGCATCTTCAGGAGGAGCAAAGCTTGTTCTTTGCCCTCCACCACCTCTGCCTTGCTCCAGGTCCTTCCAGGCTGGTGCCCATGGGCATATCCATCATTATCAATACTGTCCTTGATGGCCAGGTTTGTCAGGGTCAGTGGGGTCAGAATTCACCCCCAGAATAATTTCCAGGGGGTTATTCCAGATGGATTCCATCTATAAACGACTCATGACCAACAAGCCCAGTCTGGGCCTCCCGAATCCCACTGCTTGGTGATAATAATTAATTTTACCTTTTTCCTTCCTCCCACCTCAATTTCCACCCCACCCCCCCCCTTCAAAAATACTCCTATTTCCCATCCCAAGCCTCGGAAGGTGCCTCTCATGAGCCACTTGGGCTCCATAAGCTCTTAAGCAGCTCGGGCCGTGCCCACGTCACCGCAGCCACCCCAGAGGGGAGCGGGACAGATTTCCAGGAGCTCATCTCCCACCAGGATGCTCCAAGGCTTGGGCAGACGTTGGATTAGGGGTTTATTATCCTCCTCCAGTTATAGCAACACATAATCCAGGGATGACGCTTTTGACAGGTGGGGATGAGGGGCTGCAGCCATCCCTCCTGACACTAAGGCGCTTCCAGCGGCTCCGGAGTCGTCCAGACTCCCCCTCGTCCACGGGGGATGCCACCCCAGGTTTAGCTTCCTTCTGGTGAGGTCCTTAAGCTCCTGCATCCTTGTTGCTGCTGGAGCATCTCCCTCACCTTCACGTGAAGACATTAAACCCGCCAGAGGGTCTCCAGTGGGAGCGGAGCGATCCTGGCACAGGGATCACACCCAGGCCCCCTCATCCCTGGGGATGGCGGCTTTGGGGCACAGCAGCAGCCCGGCAGCTCCCGGGATTTTTTTTTTTTTCTCCCTTTAGTGCAGCCCCTGACTTGGCGCTTTCGCATCTGTGCCCTAACGAGGCAGTGATTAATTGAACCGGGCCACGCTGGGATCTCGGGAAAGACAAAACCGGCACATCCCGAACCCGGCCCCGACTCCCCCGGAGTGGGGCCGGGCTCTCTCCTCTCTCCCCCCTCCTCCCTTTTCCACTCTGCCTTCTCTCTCCTACGAAATTAATCTCCATTGCTCCAAAGGTCTCTCTCGCACACCCCGCTGACCCAAGCTCAAATTGATTTTTTTTTTTTCCTTACCCCTCACTGTTTTCTGCCAGCGAAGCACAGGGAGGATTTTTTGATTTTATTTTTTTAAAATTATTATTTTGACCGGTATTATTATTATTATTATTATTATTATTATTGGTTTTGGACGGGGCTAAACTTTGACCTTCCAGGATCTGGGGGAAAAAAAAAAAAACAACAAACACAATAATTTAGAAGTGAAAACTGATTATTTCAATGCAGGGAAGTGGGGAAGGAGGTGGGGAGGGGGTGAGGGGTCTTTTTAATGCTGTTTAAGGGGTGAAGTTGTCGAGGCAGCTGCCGGGGTTTCATTTTTCTCTGGCTTGTCCCAGTTCAGTGGGTTAAGGCCACTTATTTCTTCTCTTTCACACAGACTGGGGCAAGAGGGGCTTGGAGATGTTTCGGTGGTCCTGGGTTTGACAAAGCCCTTAAATTAAAAAGGAATTATTTATTCAGAGGGTGGGGAGGGACCGGCACAGGTTGCCCAGGAAGGTTGTTGATGGTCTGTGTCTGGAAATGTCCAAGGACAGGTTGGACAGGGCTTGGAGCAACCCGGGATGGTGGAAGGTGTCCCTTCCAACCCCAAAAAATTCCCTGATCTTGTGGTTCACCCTCTTCGGTGGATGTGGGGTGATGACAACTGGATTTTGGGTGCGATGTCCTGAGTTATCGCAATGCCGTTGGGGCGCCTTGGGAAAGGGATTCCTCTCTTCCCTGATTTCCACTCCCCGTTAGCAAAGAGGGCTCCTGCAAGGAGATCATCAGCCTGGGAGCTGGGAATCTGTGCCAGCCCTGGAGCTCCCTGGGAGATGAATCTGCCAGGACTCGGCACCCTCTGCGATCCCGGTGCCGGTCGGTTCATCGTCCCAGTGGATCTCGTCTCTTCCCACATCCCTCCTTAAGATCCCACTTCCCTGGGGGGCTCCTTTGCCGCAGTAAAGGGCAAAACAAGTGCTGCTCCAGATCTTCCTTCGACCAGAGGTGCCATCCCAATCCTCCTGCTGACAAAAACGGGGCCACTTGGGCAAGGACTGGCTTCCGAGGAAGGTTTTCAAGCCTCCGGAAAGAACCGGCAGTGGGAACGTTTCCTGAAGGAGAGACCCCAAAAATTCCCCCAAGTCTTTGTGACGAAGACATTTATAATTTTCCATGAAAGAATGAATCTGTGTGTTAACGTGCAGTAGGAATGCGGGACGAGAGCTGGTCAGTCTCCGTATCCCAACATTCCTCCTCGGAGAGGAGAATTCACCAGCAGAGGCAGAAAAGGAGAAGGAAACGTAATTAAGTGTCCCTGTTCAATAAATTAGGGGTTAATTAGGCAAAGAGGATGTTTGTGGTGTTTGAGAGAATCCCCAGGGTGTTCCTACAGCTCTGACCAACAAATCCTTCGTTGTCCTTGGATTCCTTTTGCCGGCCAAGGGCGGGTGGATGTTGTGAGCAGGAGGAAAGGAGCTGCTGGATCCCCCTTTGTCCTCATCCTCCCATTCCAGAGTCCAAAATCCTGCCGGAACAAATCTCATGGAGAAGCATCCGGAAGGTTTAATCCTGCACTGGACAAAACGTTACAACATCCCATTTCCCACTGTGGGTTCTCTTCCCTTCGTGCACAACATTCCCAGACTGGTTTTGGACATGAGACAGGATGTTCCATAATGTGTTACGTGTCATGAGAGCACCGTTCTCCGCCCGGTGACTGAAACTGGATTCATCTTGGCCAAAGAAGGGAGGAAAATGTCCATTCCTGACCCTGTGGATCTTCTCCTGGAGGAAAATATGTGTCCATCCCTACTGATCCTGTGGATTTTTTTCAGAGGAAAATATGTGTCCATACCTACTGACCCTTTGGATATTCTCCCAGGGGAAAGAATGTGTCCATCCCTCACCCCGTGGATTTTATCCTAGAGGAAAGAATATGTCCATCCCTA
>VZRE01008510.1:195289-222875 GCA_013396775.1 Cephalopterus ornatus | reverse complement strand
TCAGCCTCTTCTCATAGGACTTGTGCTCAGGTCCCTCCACCAGCCCTCACTGCTCTTCTCTGCACCTGCTCCAGCACCTCAATACCCTTCCTGAAATGAGGGGCCCAGAGCTGGACACAGTACTCCAGGTGTGGCCTCACCAGCACCGAATATAGGAGAAGAATCACTTCCCTGGTCCTGCCACCACACTGTTCCTGATACAGGCCAGGGTATTTTTTAGTTCAGTGGAGCTACACTATTCCATAATCTGAGGATTTATCTATTGAGCGGTCTTGAGTTCCCATACACATTAACACTCATATAAAGTGAATGAAAGCTTTCCAATACTTTAAAAATCTATTCTGGAATGGGGTGAAGCATACATATAAGACAGCTACTGCAAAATTACTCTGTGCAAAGAGGATGTTTCACGAGGAAGAGAAGGTTGCTATTTGAAATGCCCTTGTTCAGCATAGCCACTTTTATTTTCTCTTATTCTAAATGCTTTATAGCGTACACATTTTTCTTTTACATTTGCAGTGTGTACGTTTCACCAGTAAAGCTGCCACAGTCAGAAATTATTTACCTGTTGAGTCTGCATGTATGACAATTACTAGAAATTGACTGTAAGTCAAAGAGGGATCAGTTAAGCAAAAGGAAGTAGTTTAAAGAACCATCAGACACATTATGCTGCTCATGATGTCATCACTAGGAGGCTGGTTGGGTACACAGGGCTCCAGGTCACTGCCAGGTTGTACAAAGCTGGCTAGGAGTTTGCTATATAGTATATAATTTAGGGTACTTAGATGATAAGGAGTCTGATACAACAACTGAATTACATAAGAATGCTCAGCTTCTATTCAGAGAGTAGTGTAAACATACAGTTGTAATCTGAACTATGATAGAACTCTATAGCTACATAAGGATAGCATCTGCTGAAATGGTATGGCTTCTAACATCTCACAGTACTTCAGTGTTGCCATAGTGCATCACTGAAATGTGGCTACACACATTCACAGATCGGACTTAACAAAGAACCAATAAAGGAAACCTAAGGCCCCACAATCAATTTTGTCCACAATTAAGCTCTACCAAAGTAAAAACATGCCTGCACAGTGTATAGCAGGTGAACATGAACTCATTTTCCAGCCATCAGAGCTGGGGAATACAAATGAAATCACTGCTAACAATTCAAAGCATTTTATAACTTTCAGCAGCGCTGCACTAACCGTTACAGTGTAACTTCACATAACATCAAAGCAAGTACTGAGAATTAAACCAACAGGAAAAAGTGGTGTACACCTGCCTTAAATCCTCCTAACAAGAGGATTAACCAAAGCCATTTCAGCTGAAGAGTAAAATACAAGCAGAAACAACCTTTGTCTCATTTCTGTCCTTTGCTGTAACTTGGAATACATCCCATTAGCATCAATACAGATGTAGTCAAGTTGGTCAGTGCAGCCTAGAGAGTGATTTTGCTGACCCTAAAGAGGATATTTACTGAGAGTTATCCAGGCTTCATGAACCATACTTGACTGTATCTCCCCTAATATAACAGGTCCTTAGAAACTTAGAATACCCTAGAATTATTCTCCAATTAAGTCACACTCAAAAGGCGTAATTCAATTGCCCATCCATATTATGTACTACCAAGCAAGAGATTATGGCATACCCTAATTGGCCTTAAGCTGTTGCTCCAGAAGGGCAGAGGTCTCCCTTAGGTCCATTAACGTATATACCAGTCCTATACAAATATCTCAGCTACCTTTAAAGTCTCTTAAATGTCAGCAGATGCCTATTTTTAGAAAACCGAATCAACAAAAAATGTCTGGTAGCAATAAGAAATTCAGGTCATAAGGTTACATGTCAGTATATCATTGTAACCTAATAATGGGCTCTGCTTCTTATAAAGGCAAATTAGGATGGTGGCTGCAGCATCATGAAGTAGTGCTGCCGCTGTTTCCGTAGCTGTCATGATTGCTGCTACTCAAGGCCTGTGTCCAATGCTTTCTTATGCAATCCAAACTTAACAGTCTCAACATATAACTAATCAGTGATGGATCTGAGTTATCCTAGAAGAATGCCTTTGAGATGTGTGCTTCCTTCATTTCAACTGTGAGCTTCTGCAGTACCATTTCCTTCATAATTCTTTCATCAATGAGGTTTTTCACACATAGTAGCTAGTGACTGCCTTTTGTTTCTTGAAAATGAAAAGCTGAAATTTGAGAGGATAAAAGCCCTGTACAAGCTGTCAGTATGGATTTTCTGTTTTCAAATCATGCTGGTATTATTATATTACAGTATCAAGTAAGAGAGAAATAATCCAAGCAACCCTTCAACAATGGATTACTGAATCTTCAGAAACTCAGTGGCACAAGTTTAAGGTGCCAAAATCCAAAACCCTCATCCAGTAAAGTCAGTAGCATGTTGGTTTTTATTTCCTAGGGAAGAAAAGATGAGTCAGTCCTGCTAAGATAGGAACATATGGCTCTAACAAATCTCAAAGCCTGATGCTTAAAGCACTGTGATGATCCTGTAGGATAGTGCTACCAAAAGAACTTGTATTGCTTTCTAAGAAGATTTTTTAGGGTGTTATCTTTTGTTATCCCCTACTAGTTAAATAGTCTTCAGCAAAAAATAGTCACACAGTCATAAATAATCCATGGATTATCAGAAAAAGAATTGAAGAAATTTAAAGATCTATTAATGCATCTATTTGGGGACAGAATTGAGGAACAAATGGAAGAGACATAAGATTGTTTCTCTAATGAGAGATTAGTCAAATAAATAGATCACCATCTATGAAAGATACTTAGTTCATGAGATAAAAATATTCTGTAATATGTCCATGAGATTATTTATACTGTGATTTAGTTTTGCTCACAGAGGAAGACCCTGATATATGCCTGAGGAACCAACAGAGGACATAAAGATACTTCAAGGACTTTATAAATATGACCTAGGTTATACAGTTACTTCTAAAAGGTAGAAAGAACATCATGTGCTTGAAAACAGTGAATTCTAGTTGAAGGCTGCCAAACTTATTTTCATGTCCAGACTTCCTTTTTTTCAGGGCATTTTCAGCCTTACTACAGGTACACCCTGTTCATTCTGCATTTTCTGCACCTCTGGCAGCAGATCTGATCCTGTCACACTTT
Source organism: Cephalopterus ornatus (assembly GCA_013396775.1). Taxonomy (NCBI): domain Eukaryota; kingdom Metazoa; phylum Chordata; class Aves; order Passeriformes; family Cotingidae; genus Cephalopterus; species Cephalopterus ornatus. Next base: position 219,738 of record VZRE01008510.1, on the reverse strand, counting down.
GGACTCACTCTTTTGTAATCCATGTTTCCTGAAGCAGCTTTGCTTTGCCTCTGCTTGTTAGGTCTTTATTTCTTTTCAAACATCAAATTTCAAATAGCAAACTCAAACAAAATGCTAGACCTAACTATGTCAGGATTTAAAAAAAAAAAAAAAAAAAAATTGAATCCACACCCAGACTTTCCAACTGATCGCTACTGCTACTCAGGACTCCAGATGCACTTCTAAGTGCAACAAGTTTTACTCCCTTTCACATACGTTATATTTCATGCCCCTTGTCACAACTCCAGCTCTGAGCAGGATGGTCTTTTTGATTTTAAAACCAAGAAATTAAAATTAAGCTAAGCTTCTGTATTCTCTTCTACCTCTTTTTTCCCCCTCATACAGATTTTGATAACAGAATCTATCACCCTACTGGCCTTCATTTCAACTTCCTATACCAGGATTTGAATACCAATGAAATTTCTACCTTAAAATATACCAGTGTTCTCCTATGCTTTTGTTTTAGGACAACTGGATAACACATAATAACACATGCATTTGGGATGCTTTGACAATAGTAAGACTTTTATTAGCTTATATGAAGAATTTTATTAGCAATTAAAGAAAAAGATGAAATCTGAATTCCTGGTCTCATCATTCCCAGACCAAGGACACAGCCCCTAAATTCTGTGATTCATTAACATGGTAAGAGATCCATAGTTCAAATTTGAAATATAATTTTGTTTAAATACTCTGAGTTGATGCTTGATTGTGTGAAAAGCAGCCCAGAAAGTATGTTTGGAGAATCATAATGGTCCATGGACTAAAAAGGATTGGCCCTACCACCCTGAAGTACAAGGGTGTAGGATATGTGCTGTTCTCACCTGTTGTTTTACCAGTGAGAACTGCATGACACATTATTTATGAAAAACAGCAGGTTCATCTTAGAGCTCATTTTGCATTATAGATAGAATGTTTTCCTATATATGCTTTATAGACAAACAGTAGAAGTATAACCAATGGCTCAGGAACTGAAATATAAGCAGCCTCTGTCTGACAAAGGCAGGTCCCAGGATGTTTTCATCCTTACAGAAAACAAAGACCAGAGATATTCCTATAAAAAAAGATATTAGAAAAAGTAGTATTTAGCCTTTTGCTGAATGTCACTTCTTTTACCTAAAACTTCCATAAAAAAAGAGACAACTGTTCAGCATTCATATTTTCTACTTCAGCTTTTGCTGTTACACTGAGATTATTACAAAATAAAGGTTAGGCATTCCCATGATGCTGAATTCTGTAATACTCTACCTGTTGAATACTAGTCTGTTGGTTACCCCCTTCTTATTGTGACCTCCTCATTTTTTCCTCCCCATTTCACTCCAGGTGCTTACCCTATTTTGAGCACAAAATCTAGGGCCTCTGTTTTCCCAGTGATTTCAGGCACTCTCTTACTTTTAACTCAGTAAAGCCTCAGGCAACAACACAGTTCTTTTAAAACGAAGAAATCATGTTGCTCGCACCAAAATGAGTGGTAAAATTCCTAGCTCTGGATTAAATCAAGAAAGTAAGAATTAAAGTGTATCACCATTAATATGCACTCTTATATCTGAACAGTAACCACATAAATCCACATAAATGCCAAAAGCTGAACTAAAGCCTACCCAATCACAATTGGTATCATATATCTTTATCCCAAAAGCAAACTCCATCACTTCAGTAGCATCAGTTTTCAAGAGTTGCCCAAGGGACTTTTCTGTCCAAAAGCCATTAACAGATTACTCTTGTACATGTGCCAAAAAAGAGCACCGATATTCTTCACTGAAATAATAATTCTGTCCTAACCCCTCATACTGCTGACAATTCTACTGCTCTTCCTATCTTAGACTTACAGCTTCATATTGCCTTTGATTTTTTCATTCTCCTTTTCTCACAGTACAGACGACATCTTAATGATACCCTACCCTTCATCTTTCTTACCTTAACTAGAGTTCAGTCTTTCTTCATTATTACTAAGAAAGCTGCTGCCTAGTCCTTGGCTCTGCCACTTTCTTAACTAGTAATTTTACATTTCTAAATCCTGAGTTTTACCATTTCCAGGGCATCCTAAAGACAACAATGACAAAACTAATAGCTCTCTCCTGTCTTTCTTCCTCTCCTCCTAATTTAATTGTATCTTTCTATCTCCTACCACATTAGGATCCACAGTACTTATCTGTCTCCCATGTAGGCTCCACATAGCCTTTAACAAAGTTCTGATTTCTTCATTCTTTTCTATTTGTTTTCCAAACTCTTCAATTTTTTCACCTTGCCGTATTTGGCACTACTGTGCCTACACCACGCACTTCCAGGACTGACCTCCTGTTTACCCAGTTTCTATTGGGTAATTTTTCCCATGCTTACTAGGCACAGCAGAGTTTCAGTCTATCAGATGGGTGGGCCAGTAGCAAATACAACTTTGTGATACAACTAGCACAGGGTCATTGACCATCACCATGGGTCATTTGGTGGCATCAGAGCTACTTTTTCACACATTATAGCTTCCCAGAACAGTCTTCATATACTGAGCTAATAAGAAGTGATTTACCAGTAGAAAGATATTGTCTAGCTCACAGAGGCACTCTACTTCCTTTCATATATCTTCTTGAAAACAGAAGACTGAAATGAACACCTTTACTCTACTCATCTACACCTTTATAATTAAGTTTGCCTTCCGCATTGGTGTCTTTGAATAAAAGAACAGAAAAAGTAGGTATTGCAGCAATTTTAACACTCCACCAGCAGCATCAGTTTAATCTGTACTGAGCAGCTGATGCTGAAGATTTTTCAAAGAGTCATCAAGGGATGATCCAATCCTGATATCTGCATGAAGGCATTTAAGACTCAGCTTCTTGTCCCACATATAGATGTCTAGTACTGCTTGAGGTGCCTCAGGTGAAGTGAGAAATCCCATGGCAGGTAACAAAGGACCTATGGAAGACTTCAGCCCCTCTGGAGCAGCAGCCTGGGAATATCAAAGGCATTTAGATACTTCTAATGGGAAACTCAATTGAATCATCAGTGTCTGTAAAGAAGAGCAAATGATACTAGTTTCCTCTAGTTGTAAATTGCAGAGACTACCTTATTTCTTAATTGATGTGATCTGTGTATGATGACAGGCTGTTTTGCTCCCTTCTAATTGTTTTAGCATTTGATTGCAATGCATATGCTCTTCTTTCAATAGCAGATCTTAGATTGCTCTAAACAAGTTAATTATATTCCACAACACCCTTGTGCATTAGGGAAGTATTAATATTCTTGTTTTGCAGTCAAGGAAAAAGGAAGGAAAAGAAAGGATAAGTACCTTACTAAAGGTTAAAGAGTAAGTCAGTAGCAGAATTTGAAGAGGAACTCCAGACTCTCAACCACAGTTTGAATTCCCCACAGACCACTAACTCCCACACTAAATATAAGGACAGTAATAAGTGCATGATTTTAGAACTCCAAAGTGCAGAAAGCACTTATCCTATAAGGATTCATGAACTGATATCAAAACTTTAGAGTTCTAAAACATCAGAGTAGAGATAAACATTGACCTGGAAATTCAAAAGGCTTTGACAATCTGTATCACTGCAATGACAGCAAAAAACTGCAGGCAGAAAGGATGGAACAAAACTGAACTCCACTTGCTGCCTACTAAGAACATCAGTAAGACAGACATACTTCCCTTGGAAAAGACATCTCAGCATCACCCTGCAAGACAGTCACACTTGGGAATCATTTTTGAGCTTATTGGAAACAGTCTAATCTACCTTTCTTTTCTACAAAGAAACATCAATTTTAAGCAGGTAATTTATATGAAAAAAGCTGATATTGCTGTAACAGCCAGAAGACTCAGACAGGATGAGGGACACATTGTGGTTTAGGTAGTGTATTAAAATATATGTGCAAAGATATAATAAGGCAATTGAAGCATGGACAACAGATGGGTGTAACAAACAGCAAGAGGAGTGCAAGAAGGGGGAAAGATATGAACAATAATTATGAGAATTAATGTCTTCATACACTGTTATAAATCCAATTTTATATTCTGAAAACTATAAATCAGAAGTTGCATGAGGTACGAAACTAAGAATCTGGTCTTTCACTAATTTCAGTTATTGCTTTACCTGAATTGCATCAAATGTGAGAAGCAAAAATCAAAGATACGTAGATCAAATGTTTTCTGATTGTGTATATGCAGGCTGATTCCACCAGTAACACAAAGCAAGCTTGTTTTTTAAAATGTAAGGCCAGGTAGTGTGATATCCTGTACTCCTACTCCGTGTGTCCAGTGCTCCCTAAAACATTCTTGAGGTACCTTCTTGGTTTTCTTACTCATTTCTTATGCTATTCATTCACTGTATACAAATGGTGCGGTTTTTAGTCAACATAGATGGGATTCTAGGGCATATTTCACATTGGATTGCAAGGGAGAAGTCCCAGTTACTTTTGGAATTGAGTTTGATCTGTTGATGGGTTTATATAGTTTCATTGCCGGGGTAATAGCAGACTCCACTGTAGGAATCTGGACCCTATACAATTCCAGATTTATGAAATATTTGGTTTATCTAGAAAACACACTCATCATTTACATAGAACACACAGGTATAGTTTATACCCAAGACACATGAAGATAACACACAACATGATAAAATCACAGTTCAGTTTCCAAGCCCTGTTTCTCCCAGTTTAATGGCTGAGAAATCAGTCTCCCATTAGCTGTCTGTCAGACACCATACTTCATGACAATTCTATTCTTTTGCACCTCTTCTCTCCACAAAGTCTTTCTACAGTATATTAATCTTTGCTAATCTGAAGTGAGACTAACAGTTTTATGCCATATGAAAATTACCAGCAGTCTCTAATCTATTTATCTTTCTAAATATTTGTAGTTCAGTCAGCATCATGGAGTTGAGCATTAATTCATTTCAATGACTATCATTCTGACCTGGGTTCAAACCTGCAGCATAATAATATCTGCCTGCCTAACAAAGTCAATACACTGAGGGGAAATAACTAGTGGGATTCTGCAGTTTTTAGCAGGCATTCAGCTTGGCAGAAAGGAAACCTGCTGGGTTTGTGATCTTTTAACTGCTACAGTATTCTATAGTTCTGTCACATCAGTAAATTGTGGCCAACCACCTGTTGGATCCATATGCTTTAAAGCTGATTGCCAAGCAAAGGAGATGCATGGTGAATGTCATCAGTTCATCTTTCTGTATGTCTTGTCAGAGGAAAGAAGAAAAGAGGTTTTTGCAATAAAAGGCATTTTGCAATACATAAAATGAATTAAACTTTTTGAGGCTGCAGCAAACACATATTCAGAAGAGCACCAGGGAAAGGCAAGTTTTCAAAGAATTTTGACCTTAGGATAAGGAATATACTGTTATTACAATAATCAAATCTCTGTTAGCACTACTATCCACGTGTTCATTGGGAAGCTAAGGTCAGGGAAGGCTGATGTGTCGATTTCAGCCTTCACCTAATTAAAGATGTAGTAAGGCTTAAAATAAGCTTAATTGTGTATACTCCTTAAAGAGCACATCAGATCTGCTCAGAAGATTCTTCTGCTGTATCCCTTCTACACCAGGAGAAACTGTTTCTAATGTTTCATTTTGTGAATGTGAGGTCATGGAGGATGACAAGCAAATTGACCACTAAAACCAAACCTGCGGAATAAAGACAAATAATCAAAGCCTGTGCTATCACTTCATACTTCCTGCAAGCACTGCTGTACGGTGACTGGCTGCCAGCAGTTCCGCTGCAAACCTGAGCATACGGCTTCAAGTAGTTCTGCTCCTCTAAGGATGCACAGAAACATGACACACCAGTATACAAATTACCAATAGGGTTTTTTCAGTCATTTCTGTAGGATGCAGATGAACCTCCTCCCCATGCCAGAAAAGGAGAGCATTTGATTTTGATTTTCAAACATCACTTGGATCATTTTATTGAAAACCACTGCACTGGCGTAAATCTCCTTCCACCATCACACAAACACACTCCCCAAGCCTGACTCCAAACCTACCTATATAGTTGATCAAACTATCCACTTGGGCTGGTCAGTTGTTAACAGCACAGAGTAAAGAGTGTAAAGGTCCCTTTGGGCTCTATTATTTAATGTGTCTTTTTATATTGTCCACACTAAGGATTATATTGCAGCAGCATTTTGCTCCTGCCAACAAATATGTGCCATCGAGGAGCCCTAAGCAAGCAGTCACATCTGTGTCCACTCCTGTACCACCCATTTAGCAGAGACAATGATCACTAGAAACAACAAAGGAGCCACTGATAAAACAAACAATGCTGTGAGCCAGAGATCACTGCCATCCCAGGCAAGTTTGCCATGAAAATACTCAAGAAAAAGGGAGAGGGGAGGGAAGAGATACATCAAATATAGAACTGTAAAACTTACACCTTGAAGAGGTTTTACCCACGCAGCCACCCAACCCCACATCTGAGTAGCATTTTGTAATGCACTGCTAGGATTGAGCAAGAAAGACTGAACAGCACACATGGGAAGCAGCCAAGCATCCAACGCCTCCTCCCATTTGGAGTCACATATTCTCCTACGAGTCAACAGACACAAGAAATAATAATAATTGTTATTACTATAGTAATTATAGTAATAGAGAATCACCAACCTTGAGGATCCCAGTTCACCTGTTTTCTTGGAGTCTCAATTGGAAATTTCATTGCTTCCTTTTTGCAAAGGGAGTAAAAAGAATTAAATAAATTCCCAACCTTCCTGTCTCGATGCTGCAGTCAAACAAATTAATTTCAAATTATAGGGAGCCTGCGCTGTTTGACTGAGGGGAACTGGTGGTTGCCAAGGAAAGAAATACACAAATAAATCGAAGAAGGTGGGGAGGGGCGGGCAGGGGAGTGGAGTGGAGGGGTTGGTACAGACGAGGTGAGGAGGGGTGCAGACACCCCAGCAGAGAGAGGGGTAGAAGGGATGGACTGAGGACCGGAGAAAATTTGGGGGAGCAGGAACAGAGCAGACTGAGATGGCCAGCGGGTCCAGGGTCCTGCTGGCTCCAGGAGAGGCTCCCGCAAGCTGTATCGCTCCGTCCACCTGCAGATGTCAGGATGGCGGGGTCCCCGCTGCAGCGTTGCCCCTCTGCTGCGCCCACCCGAGGGGGCACCCGGGCTGGCGAGCACGCAGGCTTGCCAGGCTCGGGGAGTCGGCCAGCCCCCCACATCCCCAGGGACACCTCCCACACACGCACACACTCTCTAGCCTCAGATATCCCCCGAAAATGCGCCCACCTCAGTTCAGCCCCGGGCACTAGAGGGGTAACAAAAGTCAGCCATGGGGCGTGAGCCGCAGCAGCACGGCTGGGGCGAGGCAGGGGCGAGGCTGGGGACCACCCCGGCTCAATGCAGCGGCAGCCTGGCTCGCCCAGGAGAACCAGAGCAGGAAGGGGAGGGGGAGGAGGAGGAGGAGGGAGCCACNCCAGGAGAACCAGAGCAGGAAGGGGAGGAGGAGGAGGAGGAGGAGGGAGCCCCCCTATAGCTTTGGAGGGAATTCACGGAGCCCCTCTCTGCACTGGCTTAAAAAGAGGGTGGGGAGAGGCTGTGAGTCCCTTTGTAAGAGGCGGTGGCGTGGTTCCTAGGGAGGGGGCAGGCTCCGGCTAGTACTCACGGGGTATCCTTCCCGAGGGGGGTACGCAGGCTTGTTTGGCAGAGTTTGCAGCCGGAGACACGCTCGACTAAGCTACAAGCAGCAGTAGCGGCGGCGGCAGCACATGGCAGGAGTACGGCAGCATCCAGAGCCTCCGCAGCACAGGGGGAGGGGAAGGGCAGGGGTCCTCCGAGCCCCCGCAGGCTCTGGGGACGAGTACCGGGTACCCCGAAAGCCAGGGGACCGCTGCTTCCCATTCTGTCCCCAATCCGCACGGTGGGCAGGGTCAGACACTTCGCGTCAAGGCAAAGCCTGGTTCAGTAGGGTTATAAGATGTGGCCAAGCTTCGGGTAAGGGGCAGGAGGCTGAAGGCCTCTTGGATACCCCCTAAGGTCTCAGGAGGCTTCGGGGAAATGTAGGACACTTGTGCAATTACCAAGCACTTGCTGCTTTCCAAGTCTGCATTCTTCCTTCCTCTCCATCCTTCTCCAGGCTTTCCCTCAAACCCAAACTAGGCTGGTAACACCAGAAAGGTCTCCAGTTCCATTTACAATACATGCCCCAGCTCCCCTCCCTTACCCAGGAAAATAAAACCTCAGCCCCTCTGGGGGCCTGAAGGAAAACTGTGAGAGGTTAACCCTGTCCTGCCTATTCTCTTCCACAGTGAAAATCAACTCCTTGTGTGAAGGGGAGCTTTCATGGGGAACGGTTTAGTGGAGAGATCCACAAATTTGTGTGGGTCATGGTCAGACACACATACCAGAATCAGTCCAGAGGTCCATAGATCTTCTGAATTTTCAGGAAACACAGTTGTGATCTAAACCTGGTGCCTGAGATAATTTGTTCCCTGCTTTTTGCCTGATACTTCTTTTTGCTCAACTGCCCTTTTTCTGTCTTGCTTTCCTATCTGTTGCTCAGATGTTAGCTAACCTTGTAAGACCAAAGGGAGAAATCTGCCCTGGTGAGGAAAAAAAAAAAAACCTGAAACCTAAGCAGCCTGTAATATGTGGCTCTCCTCAGGAAACTCATACTGTGGAGGTTGGCACACTCTTTTCACATTCACATTCTGAAGCTAAATTTGTGCTCGTTCCCAGTCTTTGTTCAATCCTAAGCAGGAAGAGGAAATCAGTATTTGTGAATCCACACTTCCATTTGGTGGTGGTGTACAAGGTCTTGTAAAGCAGTATGTAGTTCGAAGAAACTACATGGAAGTAATGCAGCAAGTTTTCCTGGGGGGAGGTGCTGGGTGTCTCTTCTTTCCCTAATCCAAGCACCCTGTGGCTCTTGTTTTGTGCTGTACAGGAGAAGGCGGGAGAGGCTGCTCTAAGGGAGGACATGGTAAGAATGATAATGAGGCTGCTCAGTCAGACCTGAATTTGAGATGATTGCAATGATGACATCAGGAACACAAGGTATTTCCTTTTCAAGTAAAGCATGATGCATTCTGAACAGGCTTTGGGATTTCTGTTGACATTACTCTGCAAACTGAGTGGAAACAAAAGTGAGGTTAGACTTGGCTAATCGTGCTGTGTAATCACTTGAATCATGGTTACAGTAACCTAAAAGACTTCAAAGAAGCCTTCTGAACCCCCAACAAGATCACTTACCAAATATGTATCAATAAAGAGCTATTTATGTCTTTATACACACACATATATCATATATCTCCATATAAATAGTTTTTCCTTAGCATTCAGAAGTTTCCAGTTTATTGGCATCTATCTTGTACATTACTAGGAAAAACTACAGTATAGACATATACTACTCAATTGTGTCACCCTAACCTAAGCACTACCTTGTCTTTGTGCCATAACTATCAGCAGTTAACTGATGACATATGTATTGGGCCACAGACACCTGTCCACTGAGAACTCATATAAGATAATCAAACCAAAACAGTCCCCTGAAAGGCCAACAGCATTAAATTCCTACTAAGATATGCAGAAGTCTATAGTCTAGAGATAAATTCTTCAGGTAGTTCATTACCAGAAAGTCATCCTGATTCTTACGGTCTAAAGAAGAGGAATTTTCATATGGACATATGAATCCTTTATTATTAAAATGACATTATAGAGACATCCCATATTTGTTTGACTTATTGTAACACTATAATAATGACACAATACCATATTCATGTTTCTTGTATCCCCTTAATGTTTACATATTCATAAAAAGTGTCTGTAAGCTCTAATAAATGTTTGCCCTCACTATATGACTTAAAAACCTTGTGGCAAATCAATTGTGATTGATCTGTCAGGTACATAAATGCATAACATCATGTAATTGTTTTGCAATTTTTTTTAGTATGTTATGAGCATGGAAAACTTGCTCAATTATTTCAATGCCTCAGACCTGCAGTTTTATCCAGTGGGCCAACTTATTCCCAAAGTAACTCATTTAAAATCAATAGAGTTACTCCAGAGATAGATTTGGCACAATGAGTGTATCTTTCACTGACAGCACAGCTGTTGCATAGGAACGTAACTATTATCTTATGCAAATAAAAGGCCTTTCACCTCTCAGTGATGTCAAATTCTTATGATAGGGAGAACTGGTGCCTTGAAGCTATAGTGTTTCAAGCTGTTACTCTGTCAACTTTTATAAGCTAAGTAGATTCAGTAATGTTTAATATTTAAATGAAAGCTCACCAAGAAAAAACACCTAAATGTAGCATGATCAATCTGTTTTAGTACCTGCATAAGAATTTTCAGGACTTGACTTTATATCAGTCGTTTATCACACTAGTCTTCCTAAATTCTTCCTTCTCATTTAGGACTTATTGTTCAAACTTTAATGTCCTCAGTGCCTTACAGAACAGGGCCTGTGACAATCACAACACAATAGAAAATAGGCTTTCTATTACAAGCAATCTCATTGAAAGAAAAATAAAATGCCAAGTGCCCTTTTGCAGTTCATTAGTAATATGGCATGAAGGATTTAGAAGCTATTCTGATGTAACTCAAAGAAAGCCATAGAAAAACAGATGAATAAATAGTTCTTATACCTACCTATATCCAGTGAGCAGGAGTGGAAGCATGCCTTAATCCTCGATAGTAGGTAGAAATCATCTGTAAGTTGTATGTTCCACTTCTTGGTTGCACTGAAGAAATGAAACATGGTTAGATGGAAGTCTAGACAGTCTTTGCATCATTACTTTACAATATACTCATTTGTGTATATAACTATTTAGTTTATGGTTAACTACATAGTTGTTTAAAATCTGGTATTTCTAATTGTGAAGATCATTCTGTTTATTGCCTCAGGAGTGCTGTTATTTACAGAGACCAAGAGAGCCAGAGAATAACCCAAATGAAGTGCATCCCATTCTTTATATTCTATTGATACATTCTGTAATAGTATTAATTTGGGCACAATACAGTGCAGAATCCTTTTATAACTTCTTTATTTTCTAGGAGGTTTTCTGTCAAGGAGAAAATTTAAAGCTTTCTCTCCAGGATAACCTGAAGACATTTTATTCAAATAGTTTTCAGAAGGTCTAAACCTTCTTAGTGTTGTTAGGAATCAGGATGTTAACTAAGAATCAGGACTGTGCAAGGAAAAGCAACTCACTATTATTATTGTCTTCTATGGCATTCAGTTTCTTAAAACTTTTTAAGCCATAGCATGCAGTGCCATGTTTTTATTATTTTATGGATTAATCCACAGAACAGAAAATTTACTGACTGGCAGAAATGGTTTCAGTGAAAACAGTGAGTTTACATAAGGAAACTACACCGCCGTATAACCTTTGGTTATGGTGGTTATGATGGTACCACAGCCTGTCTACAGGTTCCTTTGGCCAGTGACACTAAACAGAATACACGATGGATTCTGCCTCTCATATCCTAACATATCAATCATCTAAATGCCAGAACAGGAGAGGGGATACCTGGTTCACAGTTTGCAATCATCTTCATCATCCTTCATTCTTTTCTGGTATCCATTCCTCGTTAGCCAGACTCCAGCTTTTAGACACCTGTTATATCAGTCCCTTTGTATAGCCAACAAGGACAATAGTGGAGACAATAGCTCTCACTTTTTTATTGTTTCTGAAAAAGTACGTGCACATTATTAGTGTATTTGTATATTGTAGAATTTTTTTCCAGTAAAAGATATGCCACGTAAAAACGTATTAACTAAAGCTGCACAGTACTGAGTCTGTCTGAACCCACTTACATTTCTTTCACATTAGTTTAATTTGACTTCAGTACAATTACTCCTGAATCATAGTCATGAGAGAATTACAATCTGGCTTCCAGTTTTTCCATGATGTCCCTGAAGAATCCTCATAAGATCAAAGGCTGATATCTGACAAAAATAGCAAGCCTGATTAATAAAAACAAGCCACCAAATTCATTTTATAGCAGTACTATTCTCTTCCCTCATGTCATTTTTCTAAGATTCCTTACTTGATAGATACATGACAGTCTATTTTAGCCGGTTGATAACTTTCCTCTATATTAAACAGGAAATTTGGGAGTTAGCTTTCGGAGATCCCTACGTTTCTTTGCCATTCACACCAGCAGCAGAGACACGAACGGAGGGATACAGGCAGGAGCCAGTCCAGCTTGCTGACAGCTTTCAGAACCCTGGACAGGGACGCCCTCTGCATCCCGGCCGTCCGCCACCCACCCGTCCCACCACAGCGGGGGCTGGGTGGGCGAAACAGGGGTGTGAGCCCCGCTGGGACATGAGCGTCCTGGCCCCGTGTGAGAATCTGGCCTGCCAAGGCAGTGCAATGTCAGTGCAGTGGCAATTCAGACTTTGTAAAGAGAACGTAGCAGAAGGCACGGGGGAAGAGTAGCACACAAAATATCAGAAGAGGAAGAAGCAGTGGATAAAGGGCTGTCAGCATCAGAAGTATAGTGATAGAAGTGTGGGCATCGATGCTAGTGACAAGGTCAAAAGGGAACAGGAAAACCCCAATGCCCGTGATACAAATGAAAGATTTGGAGAATAGATGGCTTAGACATGAGAAGGGAAAGGATAAATGGGTGGGACAGACTCCTTATTTTGAAGACAGAATGAGGGATAAATGAATGGATGGGTTTAATGCACTACAGAAGTATATTAAACCACACTTGCAAATGCAGGAGTCATTTAAGGAATAGTATAAAATTGCACTGCTTAAGCAGATCAAGGAAAATAGAGCCAAAGAACACAGTTTTATGTATATGCTTGTTCTTCTAATGCTCTTTTGTTTAAAGCCTCCAGACGTAAGAAATAAACTTAAAGAACTTTGTACTTAGAACACACAAGGATCTTGGGCTTTTGAAGAGTTCAGGTTATTTTCTGTATTGCTTCATAGCCTGCATGTTTTGATCTTAATTAGCAGGACTAGTAGAACTAATACAGCTACATGGAAGAATACTTATCCTGTGCTCTGACCTTACCTCCCACAAACATGACAGCAGCCTTATCAGCCAGTGAGGCAGGGTCAGGGATCATACATACCAAAGACGTTAATGCTGGTCTCAGAAGCATTGTCTTACCACCCATTTTTACTGGAAGCTTTCATATTTCTTAGAATCAACTATGCCACTAACTGCAGCTGTTCCTTTCAGGGTTTTTCAATGCAGCATATTGTATAAGCAGCCTACTAAATGTGAGGATTAATCCAACTCTGGAATAGTTGAAGTAGGGAGGAACAGCCTGCACAAACACCATTCATTGTGACCAGTCCTTTTACAGCTTTCAGTTGTGCCTGTTTCTTTTCTACTCTGAACAGCAAGGGAAGAAAGAAGCTATACTGAGCATTTGAAGGGCTGACTACAACTCTTGCATTAATCATCATCACTTTTACAGTACCCAGATGAGCTTTACTACTTTCTAAATTAGGTAACACATTTCTCACATGGCTCGTGTGTAAGAAGCTCTTCTAAAAATGTGAAAGCAATTGGAGCTGTGGAATAAGGAATGAGATGGGGCTTCCTATTGAGTTTAACTCCCAGCACTGTCCTGCACCTTCCCTCAGTCTTATAGCCCAGGACATGCACCTTCTAAGCCACATAGATGTAGAAATTTTTCAATCACTAGTTTAGCCATTGTTTGAAAGGCTAACACTCTGAACTGTCCTGTGTGTATCTGCACACCACTGGCACCTTCAGTGCTGGAACTCTCAGGAGAAAATTAGCTTGAAACAAGATGATATTTCAAGCAAAATAGAATCAATAAATTATTACTCTGTTGTAGGAAGAGTGGGGGCTGTGTTCTGAGTGTAAATTAAAAATCATTAATATTAATTGTAGGAACAGTGTGTCAGGCAGTATAACAATCAGGAAAACAGCTCATGACTGATTGTCTTAATATACTAGCAAGGAAAAAGCTATTGCTGCATTTCTGAAGATGCGCAGCCTAAGAGTAGGTGCATCCCGATTTGAGTTTCTACACAAATTGTACACATACATCCATATAGAGTCACAGAAAAGAAATAACAATACAAACCCACAGGTGGAATCTAATGGATTTGGTTAAAAAAAAAGCACTAAAAAGACAAGATTCATCCTAATGTGTAACATCATCTTCTACAACAAGTACCATTCTCCATTTCATTAACTGTTTTATAGTATTTTGTGGGAGAAGATGAAGTGGAATTACAACAGTTCTGATGCAACACTGCAAGAGAATGCAGTGTTATTCACACATGGCATATTCTCAGCAAAGTGAGAAGCTCACTGTGAATCAAACCATAGGCAGTGACTTCTCATAGTCAGCAGATCTGCTACAGCCTACAGACCAACAGGTCATTCAGCTACCCATTAAAAGAAATATGTCACTGTATATAATTATAATAAGGTTCTGGACTATTTATACTCTGGTAATACAAAGGCAATAAAGAGGTTATGTGAGTTGGGAATTATACTGAGATAACATCTCTTCATGTTGGAGAATGGAAAAATGTAATATACATTAACTTCCTAAGCTAACAGTTGCAGGTTGTCTGCAGGCAGCCTCCTTTATACATTTACATTTTGAATACACCCTTGCTTTAAGCCTTTTATGGAGTAATTCAGGAATGGATCCCTACCACTCTAAAACAGCTGTAGTTACTTCTGTATGTAATGCACAGGAAAGCCTTGAGATCTTCCATTTAAAAGGAACGATAGAAACCACTCTATATTTTTACATCTTTACATTGTATGTGTCTATAAAGATCACATTTAGTAATTCTAATCTGCTTTCTTACTATACTAAATAATGGGATGCAGGTAATCTCTAGATCGCAGAGATTTATTGTGGAACAGTCAGATCAAAAGTACTTGTATTACTAAAGGTATATATAACTCAGATGAGCAGTCTTAAAGCACTCTGGATATTTTTTTTTTTCTGTTTTCATTGTCTCAAAGAAGTTGTTTCACAAGTTCCCAAAGATATTCAGGCAAGCAACTCTGAGTGAATGACAGCCACCTAAGTATCTTGTGGATCTCTTAAGCACACACCACCAAATCCATCCGCCAGTATTGTAACCACGCTCATGGAATTAAACAAGGAAAGAATTTAGCACAGAACTACACTGGCCAGCATTTTGAGTAAAGAAAGGTGATGGAATGAATGAAGACTCTGCCACCATCATAATTAGCTTCTGCAAAAAGTTTTAATACAGGACTCCATTGTAGAGTTCAGAAGTAGTGCAAAAGTGTACACTTATGGTACATCTTTTCTGAATGTCGGTTGGAATTCAGAGCAGCTATGACTATAAAAATGTTGACTGGAATTTGACTCAACTAACATTAGATGCTGCTAAACATATAAAAAAGCATGAAAGTTGGCTATCACAGGTCCTTGCTAGATAGATCAGTAATTTGCTTTTGCCAATGCATGGTATACTGAAAAATATTGTTGTTAAAGAAATAGTATAAGAATCAAGACATACACATAACTGTAACTATCATTTTGCTTCATAATAGTATACCTCTTATTCCAGCAGTTTATTCTATACAAAATCTTTGCATAAAACCACCCTACCCCTCAACTACCCCAAACCTCTAAAAATTATACATACTGGCAGTTTCATATTACTTTTGGCAATATAGCATCATTTTTTAATTATAATAAATATCTCATCCTTGATTTTGTAACAGTCCAAAAAGAATAAATCACAAGGGCTCTTTAATTTTTCATTTTGTGTAATCACAGAAGTTTATATCTGTCAATTTATCCTTGTATGTCAACATCCTTTTTCCCATAATGCTCTTCGTCTTTTTGACCTTCTTTCCACTGTCTTGAGAAGCAGTGGTCAAAATTGAATTAAACACAGGTCTGTTCATTAAAGGCCTACTGCAACTTTATTCAAATAGAAAACAAACTTTTTTTGCATTATCTTCGGTGCTTTTAAACCATCATTATCATTTAAACAATCATTATTCATTTTGTTTCTCTCATAACTGGGTAAAGACATTCAGTCAAAGCACACTACAGAAGAGCTGGGATCCTATTGTTTGTCCATTTCTTGTAGGAAGTTCATGGAAACACTGAAAGCAGTACTCACTCAAGCAGTGACAAACTCCAAAAAAAAAAAAAAAAAAGAAGAGATATTTAGTATTTACCTTTTCAACATATTTTTTCTGCTTCAGAATTGTGGCATGGTCATGGCAGATAGGACTTGGTTTGGTTCTGCTTCACTCTGACTTGGGATGCATATTTAAACAAGTTTATAGCTGTTTGTCATGAAGTTTTCCAAAATGAATAATATTTCAGTTTATTTTTGGCCTACTTTATCCTCTGCCATGACATTCATTACTCATTAATCAGGGGTTAGTAATAAAAGGCAACTTGCTTTTGTTTGTAGTTGTTTCTGATTCACCCATAGTGGTAGGAGGAAATCCAGCTGTTGCAAACATTGGATACATAACAGTCTGGCAGCCAATACCATCTTTAGAGCTGCCATGGGAACTGACAACAGTAAACCAATATAGATACACATTTTATTATTTTGGAGAAACAATTTTTACATTCAGCAACACTGCAGCAGTCACAACACAGCAAACATGAGTTAGTTAGCAGTAATGTATTCCTCAAAATCTACTGAGATTCAAGAGAAATGGCCAGTGAAATCTTCAAATAAAAATTATCAGCCCAAAAAGGCAGTGTCACTCTACTTTCAGCAAATTAAATGACATTTTTTTACACACAGTGAAAAAGCAGCAGAATTGATGTGGCTGAAACGCCGCCATCTCCATTTGTACCTTGTAAACTAAACATTTTTGCTGCTGTCTTGACCTTTACTAGAAGAACCAGTTTTTTTCTTCAGTCATTTCCAAAGCAACAAGGAAAATATATCTCTATAAACGCAAATCTAAAGACTTACAGGGAACCTTACATTCACCTCCTTTTTATTTTGATCATGAGTGGTTTGTTTTACTTATGTCATCTTCCTTCTCAGATTTTTTATTCCACCTAAAAAATTGCTAATATCACTAAGACCAAGAACAACTAAGGCTGTTTAAAAATTGCATTAAGCTTTATTTAGACAACCAACTTGTGTCTTAAATTGCTGCCTCCTCAATCCCTAGACTTACAAGATATGATTAACATACACCAATTAAGAATCAAAGCACTACACCTCCAGTAAAGTGAATAGGAATTCTTTTCCCATTACTTCTGTTGAGGTGAAAAGAGCCTCCTAATATTTTCTAACCCATGGTATCAATGTACAGTTCACTGGGTACATACTGAAGAACATATTGCCTTATGGTTGCAGGTGCCTTAGCCCTTCACAGATGAAGGTGAAGACATTGGTCCTTATCTATCAGACACAGCAAGATTATGAAGTTTCTCCAGAAATCTTTCCATAGTTCTGAGAATACTGAAAAAAGGAAAAGAAAACTGCATGAGGGAGAGGGACAAGATTAGCCTTAACCAAGCTACCAAGTTCAAATTGATACTAAATAACTAGAAAACTGTGAACATATTATGATCTAGAAAGGAAGAAAATTATCCAGGTAGTGACAGGCCTGCTGGTTTGACCTCAACACTCTTCAAGGATATGTTTTAAAGAAAGCAGAAACAAAGGACTTGTGGAAGTAATCACTAAATGCAATAAAACCTCATAGGTTTATTAACCAAATAGAACCTGCGGGGT
The DNA here is from genome assembly GCA_013396775.1 of Cephalopterus ornatus. Taxonomy (NCBI): domain Eukaryota; kingdom Metazoa; phylum Chordata; class Aves; order Passeriformes; family Cotingidae; genus Cephalopterus; species Cephalopterus ornatus. Next base: position 202,033 of record VZRE01008510.1, on the reverse strand, counting down.
TTTGAGATGCACTTAGCTAAAAGGCAGACAAAACAGATTTTCTTAATAGGTAAACTACAAGGATTGAAGTTATTGGTGATGATGCTGGAAGACCAATATTGAAAAACTTTTGATACTTTCACAGTACCTTTTGTAAAATAGCTAAATGTGCATATTTATAACCTATGGGATGTGGGAATGACAGAAATGGAAAGGTATTTCCAATATATATTATAATTTGAAAAGTATTTATTAATACTGCAAGTTAGAACAAAATTGGTATTAGCAGCACCAAGTGCAAAGACATCACTTGGAGGACAGAGAAGAATTATTGTTATGAAAAGCAGACGACACAGGAAGAATGAGACATAGGAATATTAAATGTACATGGAATGTCTTGGAAAATAAAATTCATATGAACCAGTAAATGTTTCTGGTACAGATCTTACTAGAATATATGAAGAAAAACATGAACTGGGGGAATGGGAATCCTAACTTCTGAAAAGTGAACAAAACAGCATGAGACTAATACTGGCACAACATTAACTGAGTATACACCGATCATAAATGTAAGGGTTTGTATTCCTCCTAGGAACTGAATTTTTGAGCAAACTTTTTAAGGGGGCTGCATGCAACTTCTAAGACAGAGATTGAACTGCTGTTCAATATGGAAGAGATTTATATAATGATGTCGTCCTTCATTAAATAAACCATTATAGCACATAAGACTTCCTACCCTAGTCATATTTTTCTTTCTTTCTGCATTGTATAACTAACTGATTTGCTTATTCAGAGTAAATTCAACTCCTTCTAGTCTTGTGTGGAATTGCTATACTCCATTACAGATATTCATGTTTAATATTAAAAATCACCGTCCCTATTGGCTTCTATGACATTACCTTAGGGATAAATATTCTAAGTTTAGGTCTCATCCATATAATGTAATCTGCAGTTCTGATATTTATTATTTCTCTTTCTATTGATAATAAGCACAGTGCAAAAAGACTCATCTCAAAAATGCACACAAATGCATTAACTTTAAATGTCTCCATTTTTACTACCAACTATGAATTAAGGTGATTCAGACTGCAGCCTACTGAGGCACCAAAATTGCTGTACTCAAGGTCATGCATGTCACTGACAAAGTTATAAACAGATCCTGAGCATCCTGACCCTTGGGCCTGTGAAACATCCATCAAACTGAAGGTCTTTTCTTTTCTGATACATGTAACATGTTAATGGGGGAGGGGAGAAAAAGGTTTTATATCAAATTTTAAAACACTAAATTTCAGGTTCTGAATCTATCCAATCTGAATGCTGGATATTCCTGAAGTCTTATGATGTCTGTAACATCCAAGTCTATAATGTAGTAGATGTTTTCCTTGGAACATAACATTTAGATGAAAGAAAGTCCTAAACAATAAAACAGTATGGACTTAGAGTAATTCTGCCTAATATTTTTTTTCTAAGTATTAATGAAATGATTTCACGGAAAAATTACTCTTGGAGGATTTAATTGCAACAGTTAAACTTTGCACACTCCATTTTGATTCCTGCCATTTTCTTACCCATTGCTTTCTTTCCCTTAGAAGTGGCTAATGTGACCAAAATTGCTATTCCTTATGAAACTTGCCACGCTAGATATTTTCTCAGTCTGTTTTCTTCATCTTCCAGTATGTATAACGACATAGGCTTTGATAAAGTTAATGTATACACATTGTGGTACCTTTTTTAAAGAGAAATAATACACCCAAACTCTTCCAATTGGGAATTACAGCCCATTTCTAGTAAAACTGTATTTCCTATTTATGAAGACATTGAAAATGTATGAAAGGGCTTTAGAAAATCATAGGATATCTGTGTCTTCTTTTGTAGACAATTCTAAAGCTGCCCTCGAGAATTTCTCTTCTTGACCTTGACAAAGCTGAAAGAATTCTCTTCAGCACACAGGATCCCATTTGTTTAAGCATGTGCATGGGTTAATACAGTGCCAGGCAAGCCTGAGCATGCTGTAGTAGCTGTGTAGAAAATGGATGGGCCACACAAAATGCCACACTGACATTCTTCTGTCTGCCTGACATGGGCTGGGTAGACATATACGATCCATTTCAGCCTAAGCAGGAATAGCTTCAGTGAGTTGTATCACTTATATACGTCTAATTTGAGTCCTTTTCTCATCTTGACTGAAATATTAAAAAAAACTTTTCATCATGCTTCTTCTTAATTACTATGAGTAAGCATTTCTATCTGGCACAATAGGTAAATAAGTTAGAAAATAAAGCATTTCTTATGGTCTAGACAACAGACTTATGACATTTACTTAGTTTTTTCCCTTTAACATTCCAATTATTCCATTAGTTATTAAGGTCTACATTCTTTAGTACCTAATAGTTCAATTAAAGTAATAAGAAAAGAACAGCCCTCAGCAGTCAGCCCTATTAAAGGATAGTTTTTCACTTACAAGCCTTCTGTTTGCAAACTTTTACAAGAATAGTAGATAAACAGAAAATGGCACGATATAAAAATAAATATAAGCAGATCTTGGGTCAAGCCAGCTACTAAGTTTTACATTACAGCTGAGAATAACATCTTCTACAACATATAGAGGTTTCTTCCTTGCCACATTTAAAAATAGTCTTGTGACACAGAATAGGTGTATTATAAAACTCTGTATAGATCTGAAGAGAAAGAATAGCTGTACAGAATACATCTGCACAGCAGCTTCCTGAAGAGGTTTTGGCAGTAGTTACTCATACTGCTGGGGAGACTTTTTCTTCTAAGCTGATAAACAGTATGGACATTTAACACTGTGTTCAAAGAAACTTTATATCATTATATATTCCTATAGTTGCCCTCATCTTCCTTATCATATTCCCTGTTATTTTAGGTTGGCTCCTTTATTGCATTCTAAATTACAGGGTATTAAAACCTGCAGTTTTTAAGATATGGATCATCTCCTCTGAATTGTTTCTGCATTATCTTTCCCACTGGAGCCCTAGCTTCACAAAAATCTATTACTATTGCTGCCATACAGACAATAACAAAACAACTAAATGCATTGCCATGAAGAAAGGGACAGTCTCCAGCCCTGCCAGGACACATAACCTTCCATCATTTGGGAAGCTGCAGTGATATTTCAAGACTGTACATGATTTTAAATAACTTGAAGAATCATATGACCAATATGCAGCAAACACAAGGCAGAAATCAACCTATCATTCCTCCTGGAAAAGTAATCCTTTAAAAAAACAAAACAAAACAAAAAAACAAAGCAAGCAAACAACATATTTCAGTAGCTATTAAGTCTTTTATTTTTTTTCCCCTAATACCAGCTGTGTGTGAGCTACTTCAATTGTTCAACACAAGAATTTCTTAAGTAGGTAGCAAAGAAATCTGCTCAGGCAGCCTGTTTAAATGCAATTAGAAAGCACTGCCTCTACTGATCTTTCAGGGAAATGTTTTTATTTCCAGGTAGTTGTAGGGGAACAGACTGTAGGGTTAATTGTCTGATATGCCAGCTGGGGATTGCTGCAACTCAGTGACAGCCCTCTGTGAGCTGCAACCAGGGATTTGGAACACCGACACAACCAGCCCACAGGCAGGTGACAAACCTGCACTGAGATAGGACACTTATGCCAAATAAAAACTCAAATAGACCCAGGAGATTTATTTCCATTATCAAGTTCATGCTGTGATGAATTTAGGGCTTTTCTAGAATACTCTGTGAATATGGTGTGCAGATCTGGTTGTTGGGCTGTTTTCTGCCTGAATATGCAGGCTCGCTTTGATAGATAGCTGTAAGGAAAAGCAAGCATGAAAGAAAACCAATGGTTCGAAAGAGCAAGGACTCTCAAAAAAATCTGCAGATTTTAATTTTTAAGTGTACACGCAAGTTATTTTTCCAAGAAAGTCAAATCTTACAAATGCAGAGTTCTGACATTATCAACAGATCTCTGTCCCAAGTGAGCAGACAACTGTTTGAGGTCCTTGCAAGACACACAGTCTTTTGCAATGGAAACTTGTCCTGTCCGGGCTAAGCAGGTGGCCATCATATGGAGTATTTGCTTAGGTTTTTTAAAGTATTTTTTTCTGTGTTGGTTTATTGCTGAATACTATGAACATTTGCACAGCAGTTGGGCGTCTACATTGGAGGATACTCAGGGCAGAAGTAGTAGACAAGAAGGTGATAGTTCCCTAAGTTCATGTCAGGGTAAGGACAGATGCCCACCTCCACTTGCAAATATGATTCTCATATTCCTGCTGCTTTCATTCCCTCCCAATCTAGGTGCATTTTAAAACTATGTTCTGTTGTAAATGCATTCCAAGGAAAAGGGGGAAATGAAAACACCTGCTGAAAAGGACAGACAGAAACACTGATTTCTGTGTTTCCTCTTTTCAAATTGGGAAAGGATAAATCTTACAGGTTTTGCCATGTTATTGCTTCTTCAACAATGGTAGGCTCACTGCAGCAATCTATGGTACTTGTTTCTGTACTTGTTTGAGAGGATCAAAGTCCAGAACTGATTCAATTTTTGTCGAGGGGTTTTTTTCGTGGTTTTGTTCTGGTTTTTTTTTCTTTTTGGGGTTTTTTTGTTGTTTGTTTAGTGCATATTTTAGGACTTAATGTGTTAGCAGGTTTTTATACATCTGGTTTACTTTTTAATTACACTTGAAATATATATGTTCTCACAGACCAAAGGGGGCCAAAGGCCTAAGGCTCATAATTGAGACTGATTAGATATGCATAGAGCTTTGGTATGTGTTGACATTCGAGGTCAAAAATTTCAGAGCCAGGACATCTCTAAGATGCTGTGAGGGCTGACTGAGAAAGAATTAGTGGAAATCTCTACATACCCTCAGCGTTGCCTAGAAACCAGGGGAACAGTTGTGATATGTTTCTAAAAATGCTCACTTAAATTTGTCTAATTATCTACACGGTGGAAAAAAGTATAGGAACATTAGGGAGAAGATTATGAGAAATCAGTCATTCAGGTTGGACAGAACTGCCTACTTACTACATGTTGAGTACCACAAACAGAATTTGGGAACCCGAAATTCAGAATTCAGATTAAAAAAAACAAAAAAAGTATTTAAAAAGTAGAGAAATATTACTATGAGCAGCTAATTTAAAACAAAACAAACAAACAAACAAAAAGGCAAAAAGAGACAAGTGTTTTCTGTAGCATGATCTCTGCAGGCAACAGAGAGTATCTCGACCATGTAGAGTTGAGAATCTCATACACTTATATTCTCTCCAGTATCTTCAGGTATCTGAAATGGAAACTGTTTAAAGACTATCTCTAACTCTAAAATCTACAGATTTAACTATTTTAATTATATCGAAGTATAAACCAGAGACTCTGAAACACAAGAACTATGGTAACTCATTTCCTGAAGCCCTTTCACCAAATATCTAATTTCACATGCAATCAAAAATCTGCTTCAGAGAAAAAAAAAAAACAACCAAAACACACACCAGAGAACGCTAAACCAGTTTTTTCTGGATTTGTAGGTCTTGCTTGGCAGATACTCTCTATGATATTGATCTCACATCCAAGAGAAATACAAGAAAATGACAAAATGCTATCAAATTACTTTGTTTTGACAAAAAAGTAAGGTGTTTGTGACATCATGGTTAACAGTAGTTGAAATGCCATGGCAATAGATATTTTTACAACAAAAGCAGTCAGAAAGACAGAGGACCACCAGAGGACAGAGGACAGATGTGTTTCCAAGGCATATATTTCCTCTCCTGACCCATCCCACACAAATTTAACACCAACTACATTTTGAGATTATTTTACAGAAAACGGACTTAGGCTGCCAAAATGACCACTAGAAAATGAAGCATAAGAACTATGCCATATCCAAGAAGTACTTCATATAGCTAATGGGAATATCTAAAATTTTAAGGGATTTCACAACATTCAATTGTCAACTACTGAAAAGGTTTTGGTAGAGTCTACACAACGTACTGGGGTAGATAAACTACAGGTGTCATTCAGCATTTATGTTTGTGTGACTTACTGGAAGCTTTAAATGTGGCTTTAAAAAACGAAGAAAAGTTGTTTTCAAATACCATCCCCTTGATTTTGCTATGATTTGAACTACATTCAAATTACTTTTCCTAGCATGTAAGAAGTTGTAGCAAACCACATTTAAAAACCTGTATTTAGCCTGTAATCAATACTAATTTCTATATAGTGAAGGCGAGTGTGTTTCCAGATGAGACTACAGGTACCCTTCTGTGAGGTGTCTGGCTATGGAGGAGACTGCGGTGTCCCTGTTCAGCGAGAAAAATCTTCACACAAAATATACAAAAACCCTCAAAGATTTCACATTAAGAAAAACAGCAACTTGCGAGACAAAATGTAAATATATGCCTAACACTTCTTCAAAAAGTTCAAATCTAGCACATCAGCGTACATACATTAATCAATGGGATAAATGCTGCTTATCAAAAGCTTATTTTTGTGGTTCATTTCTAAGGTGCTGCTTAAATTCTTCAGTGTAATGCACTGGGAACGCTCTAAGTTCTTCATTTGTCACTCGCTCCTCTGAAACATGAGCGATTTGCCATAAATTTCTCCCTGGCATTCATTATCCTTCGACTTCCTGTCAAGTTACAAGAAATAGGCTCAGATAATGAGAGACAAAACGGGACAAAAGCTTTCTCGTGGCTGCAATGCACCGCTGGAAGGGACGTTTCTGGGCCGAGCCGGCGCGCTGGGGGGACACCCGCAAGGCCCCGCGCCCCCTGGGCTC